>DWPT01007784.1:0-10583 GCA_018251895.1 Agathymus mariae mariae | reverse complement strand
ATATCAGCATACGGTCAATTTATAAATTGGCACACACAATGAAAAAAGGGAATAAATCTAAATATAATTAGGTACAGATAAAAAAGTTCAGTGCCAATGTCCCGTCTGTTTGTCACGCGATGTTCCTATATGTTTTGTTTGTTAGCAATCGACAAGCTCTAGTGTCATCAATTGAATGTTTTGGAAACGGCACGTCATTTAACACGCACAGTCGAATTTGGACCCTCGAGCGCACGCTAGCTTTATGAAATCACACGACCGACAGTCGCCAGAGACGAGCGTCGTGGCGATTTCTATACAACTCCCATTTTTACAAAGGATAACTAAAACGGAGCACCTGAAAAAGGCAAGTTTTACAATTCACTACCTCCATCCCAGAACAGTGCAGATCCCCGAGCAGCCATCCCCGTTGTTATCGTAACAATTACCGCGGCTAAGCCGTTCAAAAGACATCCAAAGGGTTGGACAACACCACCCTATATTATAATTCCATTGTGAACACTCATCCCTAATTCTTTTATTTATTACATCTCCGACAACACGGTCCGATACAATTGTAACAAACATGGCGTCCTGCTTCACGTACGTTCAATTTGATTTCGTTGAATGGTGAACTTCAAAAGAATTACATGGTTCGAGAGATCGAACATCCACGAGGAGGTACTCTTTATTGTAATGGGACTGATTCTGATATTAGTTATATTACGTTTTTTTATATTAATAGCCGACAAACGAGCAGACAAGCCACCTGATGGTAAGTGGTCACCGTCGCCCATGGACATCGGCAAAACCATAGATGTCACCGATGGTAAGAAGGTAAGAAGGAGAGTAGGTTTAGTGAAGTAATTATGGTTTTACAATCGACAAACGAGTCTCTATCGTGTGGACTTCGTAACGCTAGCAAGTAGAAATCTCCGAGTTAGTTTACATTAGATGTCGCAAAGGAAACATTTTAAAACATTACAATGTTGATTATAGAAAAAGGATGATCAATTTTCAGAATTACAACAACTAATTATAAAGACTTCTCAGTCTTACTGGTAACATGGAAATACATATAATGACACGAAGGACAACCCGGACCCGAGAACTGTCATTTATCTGTCAAATAAGTCTCATCCACGGCCGGGACTCAAACCTGGAACTTTTACTGGGCAGCCACGCTCATTACAAATTGCCCAATCGTCAAACAATCGAACGGTACATACCGATACGATAGTCCCTTTCAGTGGACGGCACACGATACACAGTTCCAAATATAGAGGCATCTACACACTAATAGCCGTTAATTCTGACGTGGAGTAAGTTACTTCGGATCATCTTATTTTAAAGTTTAAAACTTGTAAAATAGAGCGATCACCTTATTACACCTTGGACACTAATTTTTTTGGATAGGTGGCATGGACGTACACAAATATGACACTACAAACATCCATGACCCGAGAACAAACATTTATCTGTCATATAAATGTCTGCCCCGGCCGGGAACCGAACTCGGGACACCAGGCAGGTTCATTACCAATTGGGCTACGGGGTAATTAAAATACGACTGTGGTTATGAACTGAATTTGAACTGGCTACACATGGATATAACCTATCCCTGACTGCTGGTGAGTCGTTCATTTGTTTTCTGTACCAACTCACACATCCCTTTGTATTAGGATAAGTGATAGTCTCTCAGCGACAGATCAATTTCATAATGAAAATTGTTTATCGACACGCAAAGTGCAATAGGTACGTCTAATACGGTGTGATCTTTTATTTAAAAGCAATATATAAAGGGTTAATGGACAACAAGCTATGGTGAACGCTCGTGAAACTTGTAGTGTGTGCCGCTACCCTTACCACCACTAGGGCCGCACTGTCGTCGCAAGACGTCGTTCATTATCGGAATCGGAACGCACGCAACTCGATATGTCTCACGATTCACCATTTCCAAATGAACAGACAGACGCCAACCAATCATAATTCGTGGAAAACTTCATAGGTAACGGGAATCTATCACGAAGAGACCACGCCCAGGGGGAAACAGCCACTGCGCCCTCCACTAATCTAATATTAAACACGTTCGGATATTAGATACAAAGTGAGCATTCACAGAATTTAATAATCCCGCTCCCACACCTATACCGCCGTCCCTGTCTTACCAGTGACGCCGTCCCGTTCCCGCTTGAATTATTAACAACAATTTTATGATTACATTTAGCATTGAGTGTAAGTACGGACGCGACGTGACGCGAAAGTCGAATGGCCGGTGAAAAACGGCGGGAAATCGTTGCCGGTTAATATTTTATTGGTTTCGATAGCTTTGAGTTATGTAGCCCTGGTGGGGTCCCGGTAATTTTCAATTTTGTGCCTGAAATATTGATAAGGCCAGCGCTCCCCGGAGATTGGTTTATTGGCTAACTTCAAAGTATTTGTCGGAGTATGCTCCGCGTTTAAGTTGGAGACTGAAACTTCAAACACCGGTAGAATATTAGAATAGAATCGTTCGGTAACTTCGAACGTTTTGTCAAACATACAGAAACGTGACAGCTTTCATAAATAATAACGAATAAAATCATCCCAAAGTAATAAAACAATTAAAAAGTTCCAACGTATATAAAACTATTTATCCCTGTTGACTGTTTGGTTGTCCAGACAAAATCACTAAATCTAGAAGCTTGAAATGTTTCACAGTGACCTGTGGTTATTACATGAATATCCACTAGGAAAGGAATTTGGGAAAATTCATAATCACGGAGTTGAAATAAAAGTTGGCAATTTGTGTAAGGATCGTAATTTTCACTAATTCTCATGGAATCAGTATTTGATCTTACCGTTAAAAACGAATAAACTGAATCATAAATCGGCAAAGACAATTTTTCCCGAAGCGAAGTGAGAATATTCCATAATCTTAGTATGACTTAGTATAACTTAGTGTTCTCAGACCAGAGTCGTGACACACTCACGAGAGAACGACGTAGCACTGCAGAGCTTGAGCTCTCGCTGCGGTTGTATCAAACTGACTTCGAAGTTAACTACATGGTTAAATACATACAACTACATACGGGAGGAGTTCTTGCAGTGCACATGCAAGAACTACTACCACACTTTTGAATCAACTTTACGCTCTGCGGGCAGGGTCACTACCTTTCAATATAAGCCATAAGTTGATTAATAGATTTCGAACGGTGAAAATCGCACCAAAACTACTTAATAAGTCCTCTGTCACAAGCAAACAAAAATTTAACAAATATTTTATTTTACTTTCCACAACACGCAAGCAAGATTTAAAACATTTTTTAACAACCTATTTACACTTTCATAACAGTACAGGTAAAATTGTAATGCAAAACTTTACATGAGAAGTGACTCAGCGGTGATACAATTAGCGTATTAAATTATTTAAACACCAGACAAAGAAAACAAACGGACAAGCGTGACACAGAATAATCGATTCGTACATTACGTTCCGTCAGTTTGGCGAGAGCGTGAAAGGAACGAACCGAACAATGAATTAATATTACAAATTAAGCAGATTGAACACCATCCATCCTTATACCTGCGATTTCTTTAATAGCAAACGGACGGCATTATGCGGCCAGATACTTACTTGTCCTGTCATCGACGCGGACTGATCGTATACTTCAAGCCAGAGATGGAAAGAAGAAGCCCTCAATTTTAAGCGTCGCGTCGATGGCAGTATACCTAATCATTTGAATTATAGAAAAACCTTTACAAAAATTTTGTCGCATAAATACGAACACCCCGATCAACTCGCCCTACAAACTTAAAAAAATCAAAAACGATTCATCCGTTCAGGAGTTACGATGTCATCAGACAGATACACAGACAAACTTACAACACCCTGTGTTTACGTCGGGTGGTAACAAACAAATAGACACGGGTTCGAATAGCTAGGTTGGTGGAGGAATCGTCTCCTTGTTTTCTACTGTCCTATCTAATGGATAATTTACTGTAGTTCAGCAAGCAACGTACTCCAAAGCTATTTTCTATCGGACCCTTCAAGAATCAAGTTAATCCGTATCAGCCATCATCGTACCGGTGCCGCTCTTGGTTATAAGACCAGCGGTCTCCTTACTATCAGGCAAGAGCTGTTTACTTACTTAATATATTTATAAAATAAACAATTTTTCCACTGGTGCTTAGTTACAGTGGGCGGAACAAAAGCCCATTACGTGAGGCTAAGAGAGTTGCATTCCAAAGCTGTTTTATATAGATATCATAAATAATAATATACGTATATTTTTGTTCATTATCTTGCTTGCTTGCTTGCTTCTGAACGAAAATCTTCTGTAATCGGTAAAAGTTACCATCCAAAATTTTAACTAGTTTATTTACGGTAGGCCCTCCAATGGTTGGTCGCTACAATTTTTATATGTTCCAAATTAAACGTATCCGTACACTAGATTCGGAGACATCTGCGATGGCAAACAGCTAACGCAAATGACTTACTGAGAGCTCGAAACTCAAAAAAAGCATATTACACACACCACCACACTAAGGACATACTCATACGCAATCCACCACCACCTCCACAAGCAACCAGGTCCCGAGACCCAAAAACAAAGACTGGAACACAAATTTAACAAGACCGGAAAAGGAATCCGTCACCCTGCGCTACGAACGACTACTTCACCACAAGATCTTCAACTACCAGATAACTATGCGGACACTAAAAAAGGAGGGAAACTTAAAGAAAAGTACTGGGCAATCTTTGCCTATTGTTTAAGTCGACTCTCCATGCTACGTAGTATAGTAAAAAGTGACGGACGCGGTGCATACAATTGTGAGTACTAATCACGCCATTTTCTTCGCTTAACGAGAAATTTTGCCATTTTGAGTGCATATAGTTCATTGATCCTTGTCCAATTTTCTTAAAAAGCTCTGGCAGTCGTGACTTTAGTAGTATTTCGATCGGACGTTAAGTGAATTGTTATATTCAACAAAATTAATTATCTCACCATATCATTCGCCGGGGAAGAATACTGGTTTAATGATATTTAATAAATATGTCGACCAATTACACTACTTATTCTATTGACATTCACAATCAATAATGTAACAATTGTAAAAAAAGGATATTAAAAAGTATTGTCACAATACAATTGCTATGATAATAATTAAAACTTAAAAACAAATCTTGACTAGTTCGATGGTTCCCGATCAACGGGCCGTAGGACTGTTCGTTTAGATCACTGATATGGAATATTTCCAAAGCCGACCTCTGTTTAATCTCGTACTTGGCATCACACACTGGCACGGAACGAACAGCTCAACTTAATCCTCATGAGGATTTCGTTTCTTTTCTCAAAAGACGGTCTGACGGTTTCGGCTGGCGTGCAGAATGCAGAATAACTTTTGACTTATTTGTACATTTATTAAAAATCTATATTTTTGACAACCTTAAACGTGAGAGGAATTTAAAGTCTACAAACAAGAAGAGACACCACCGATTGGTAAGTGACCACCGCCGCTCACATCCGTAACACCGATGGTAAAACATTTTTTATCTGGCACTCTGGAACTGATATTGGAAACCGTTAATATATGTCAGTATTGGTTTAAGATGGCGGGTTGTGAATGACCAGGCATATATAGAATGGAACTACCACGAATACCATAGGATTTACCGAGTCGGTATAAGTCTAGCGACCTCCAACAGAAGTTCTCGTCTCTTTCACAGGGACATATAATTAATGTTACATCATCATGTCGCGCCCAATACGAATATACTTAACGTTTTAAGTCACATATTGAATACGACAGAAATATTTGATATTAACAAAATTATGAGCTCTGGAACTGCAGATGCAGAGTCAACAGTTAAGAGGCACGCTTCAATCAAGAAACTAAATGCAGTTTACTTCGACAACGTTAAAATCTGTCGACAAAGTATCTAAGTTATGTACAACAAATAAGAACCCGCAACCCGGATGGAGCAAGTATGTAAACAGAACAGAATTCGAAGCGCATTAGAGATCAGTCAGCGGTCACTTGGAGCGTGATCGGAATTAACAACGGGCTAAAGTTGACGAGCGGCGAGCTGCAGGGAATTATGACGAAAATGGGCCCCAACAAGTTCCAGCCGCGATAATTTTATTTAGAATCCACTTCGCCCCAACCTCCCCGCGGGGCGGTCGGGCTAACACAATAATCGTCATATTTTGTATCTACGAATTACATTTCGCGTTTCCGATTATGAATTAATGATTGTTTTCGGGCTTGCTCGTATTGCGCTGTTTTTTTTTTGACATCTTGTTTGTGTTCTGCCACGGTTACTTAAATAATTTAGTAACAGCCGCGAGCATAACAGTTTGCGACACTTTTTCAGGTTTTTGTCGCGCGGTGACAAAGATGACACTTTTTAGAGTTAAGTGTTTAAAATGTCATTACTATTTAACGCTTTTATATTACTGTGACTGTATTGTACGGAAAAAGGTTTTTATAAAATACCAAAGTTCCGATCTTTTATGCTTCGAAATTTGTTATATAACAACACGGAATTGAAATTAAATTTATTTTAATGCAAAAATAATAAAAACGTTTTGAGTGGAGTGAAAAATGTATGATCACTTTATTATGCATGCATTAGCGATATGCGAACGTCTGTGACAATTTACTGAATGATAGTTATCTCCTTTATATTAAGTATGAATTGTCAAGAACTTCTCACGTTCAGGTACGAATACAAGAAATATTATTTATCAATAAATGCAATTGTCGTGAAAAAATCATTTACGCAAACAAATAACTCGGATTGGCTCGCGAAAATCCATCGGACAGGTTTACGAGGACGTTTTTTAATAAAGGCTCACAAAGCCCCGACAGCCTATCGACAATTAGCCGAATCATCCCGTCTCATCCGAATTTCATCGCATAATTGTCAGTTATAATTGAAAAACGCAATTACGCCCGAGCACGTCAGTTAATTAATATTAAATTCGCAAATAATCACCCCGCCCTCCTCTCGGGGGAGGTGCGGGTGTTCTGATTGAATTATAGGCAAATTTTGAATTTTGAATAATTCAGAGCAAGTTAGCCCTTTCCACCGCCAGGGGACGCGCCGTACTTACCCGCATTGTTTTAGATTTAATTTTTAATTTGCATTGCTATGTCTCTAAGGGTCGCGTAATGGCGAAAAGGTGGTTCTAGTGGAGTGGAGTGAAGTGAGTGAGTTCATTGTTATTGGCTTATAGAGAAACAATCAAACGGACGTGATAACTAGTGACTATTATATATATAATAGTATTTATTAGATATATATACAAACTTAGTAAGACCTTACACGTGAAATTAAAAAAAAACCTTTTTTACATAACATTAAAATTACCCCAGCAGTGATGACCTCGTGGTTTGCACGTCATATTTATCTGATATATACGTGTTACAAATAAGAAGAAGGAAAACGTCCTGAGGAAACATGAACACCTGGGAGTTCTCCATGACGTCCTCGCTATGTGCAGGCTGCCAACTCACACTAGGCTGACGTGGCTGACTATAGTCGTAAACATAGGACGGTTATGTAACGATGATACATATATACATATATTGTTTCTTCCAATTTCCAAATTTTCTCTAAATGTCTGGAATATCCTCATGACAATCTATTATGTTGTTCAAAAGAACTAAGTGAACAACAAAGTAATATTTATAAACATGTTTTTTTAATATTTGAATATCCGTGCGTAGGTAAAGCTTCAAAGTGGTACGTACGTATCGTGTAAAAACCATGTCGTTATTATGAAAAATGTGACTACTAGTCGGGAACTGCGTTCGTCTAACATCACCGAGCGAACACCTTGTCCAAGAGCGTGGTGTCCATTTCAAAGTGGGCAGTAATGGACGGTTAGCTTTTTACAGTAATTACAAGTGCGCGCCTGCCTGCGTAACATTTAATGCAAAAATATAATGCCAGTGAGCGACTGAGGAGTTACTTTCATAACGATATCTTCCGCTGTCTACACTGAGCGGAACATTTATAAACTTAATAACCTTGTACCTCAGTTGGTAGTGACCCTGCCTGCCGAGCGAGGTGTTCCGGGTTCGATTGTGTCTATGACAAAACCAAAGGGAATCCTATTTATTATTGTCAGTTAATTTTTTTCTGACTGTACTTGTACCTGTACACCTTATCTGTTACTGTAAATATTATTCATATTATGTATATTATATATATATATATGTGTATATTAGTTCGAGTATGCTCTAGATCTACTTAGTAATGCGAAAGACTTGAAGCCATGAGATACTAAAGTCGACTTAAAATGTTCAGGTTTATAGTTTTCCGTTACTAGAACTCATCACACTTACTGAAGACAGTATTGCCAGTTTCCAAGTTAGCAGCGCATATGCTATCGACTTTTAAAATAATTTAGATTGAAGTTATTGTAGATCATATAATACTTAGTGGTGAAGCATCTCTCAAGATGGGTTTAGATAATAAGTGACACAGACTGAATAGAAATTCTAATATTCAGCTTGCTTTTTAAATTTTTTTCAGCATTGAAACTATTCGTTGAAGAAGTATCAGAAGACGAAAATAAAATGAGTTTCACAGCATGTTTTTCACGTAGTTAAACCGTACAGGAACGGTGTGGCTCAACCAAAATTCAATTTCGTTCATTTGCAACCGCCGCCGGCACAGCCAAGCTGAAAACCAAACAATTACACAAACGTGCGCCGAAAGCGTAATTTGTCCGCGAAAAAACCGCTCCGAAATGCTGAAAAAAACGCGATCGTTGACGCTTTGTTAGTTTTTCGCGCTAACACGCTGGCCAGTTTTGACAGCTGTCAAAGTGCCTCTAGTGATTGCGTCTTTTGTGGAATCACACGGCTTGCGTGCGGTTTTTTTTTTTAATTACGAGCGCGTGACGGAATTCTCCAAAGATACATTTGAATAATACACAATGTAATCCCACACAAATGGCCGTGCGGATAGGCGCACGAGAACGATAATCGGGCGAGATGCGATTCCGATACATGCCTCACAATCCCGTCGTCCGCCTCATTTCAATACCTATTGTGCTCGCCGTCGGCGCGAGCCCGAAACGTCATAACTGCGCCTTCGATGCCGGCTCATCCGTCATTTGCTTACGAAAGATACATGACAATCGATCGAGATTCAAAACGTAACATGTCGCGGTGACATGACGAGTGATTCCGACGCTCGTGACTGATTTCTGAACGTCCACAAGCGTATGGATCGCGTCGAGTTCTTTTTTCGAAATTTTCTTGACGGTTTCCTTTGTGGTGGTAGGTGACGCGCGATTGTCACGCGACGATGTGTCGCTGTCATTTCTGAATTGGCCGTTGAAAGGTGCTGACGTATCGCGTTGGATCTAGATGGAAGTGTGGACGTATTAATTGTTAGGTGCGTGGGCGTTCACTGGTCAGTTACACCGCCTCGCTGCCGGTCGTTCGCAACCCCTGACAGCCAACATAGAATGGTAACGTTGATGTCGACTGCATGATAAGTCTCAGATGTAAACGAGTCGGTAAATGTGCAGAAGTTATTGTGAATAACTTACCACTAATCGATTAATCCGTTAGCGAAACATATAATGCGTCTCGCATTCAATGGCTATTAAGTTATCTGTGATGATTAATATCGGAGAACCTCCATCACCGTTGCACGCCGTGCGTCACATTCGGATACCGGATGGAGCCAATCACTCGTTGGTCATTCTCTTAATTGGACTTTGAGCTTGAAGTTACAACTTGGTAAGCATTGTGCAATGTGCCGTTAAGCAAACCAGTCTTCGATGAGACTTCGAAGACTATTACTTAAATATGTATGTTATCGGTGTGATAGGGGGACATGACGTGTTTGGCGAATTGCGTTAGATATGCAAATCGGATAGAAATTACGGCACCGTTAAAGTCCATACAGAACTCTAAAAGTTCTTCGGTAAGAATGACGAATTTGGAAAATTGACGGCAACTGATCACCGTCACACTTGGACAACCGTAACACCAGGGGCGCTGTAGATCTACTTCTGGAAGGATCAGCAATAATTATAGAATATATGTTACCTGGATCAGATGCGTCGAGGGTCTGCGGCGGGGGCTGGCTGAGGGGGCCGGGGGTGCCGCCGGAGCCCGGCGAGCGGACATCGTCGTTGACGGCGCCGTACGACAGCGAGGACGAGGGCGGTCTCTGTTGACAATACGTGTACCTTGGTTATTCGATGATAAAATGTATAATCTCAACCAAAATCAGTGTCAGTCATAACGGTTTTGGGTTTTCTCTAACTGGTGGAGATCCGGACAATAGCAAACTGGATTCTAAGGTAGAAAGTATATGATTTTCTCGTTGTTTTTCTACATATATATGTATGTGTGTGTATTTCACTCTACTGATGCAGCAATCTTATTGAATTAATACTACTACGTTTTCGCGTATTCATCTAAAAACAATGCTTATATTTTCAAATTTTGCCCATAGTAAATCTTGTTTTAGTAATAACCAGTTGCGATGATAATCAATAGACAGTGTTTCTTGTTGTAGAGTACGGGACTGCGTCGAGATATGTCAGAAGTTCCTCATATATACAGCCTTGGCCAAAAGTATTAGGCAC
>DWPT01007783.1:0-10585 GCA_018251895.1 Agathymus mariae mariae | reverse complement strand
AAAATCTTTGACAAGGAAAGAAAGTGAAAGATGTAGAGTGTGGACAAGAACAGTAAAAAATAACATTTTCTTAGAATTTAAACTAAATAACATAAATACTTAAAACATGTTAATTTAATTGTTTATAAACCTAAATGTATCTACGAAGCGATGTACGTACCATACGATGCATTACACATATAAAATTTTGTTGTTTTTGTTTTTTAATAATATACTAAAGTATATCGCATGTCAAGAAAAGGGATACAAGTCGTAACCTACTGAATTTTCGTTCAGTACTTCGTCACGCAATATTGGAGTACAATGTTATCTTCGAGTCGGTAAGCTCCAGCTGTCGTCATCAATCTCGTGGCGTCTTATACCAATATTAAGGTTTTATAAACTTGGCTTCCAATACAATTTGGGTAGGATTACAATATTATATTGAATATTGATGTGAAGAAGAGAATAAAGTTAATGTTCTTGACGTGGCGTTATTATTCAATTGAAATTATTATTGAATTATGTACGGCACTATTATTTGAGATTAAATTAACGGTTATTAAGATTTTCTTTTCATGTGTTATATACACATGCATAATGTATATCTCATGTAAAGTAGATAGAGAAAACTATGAAAGATTGTATTTCGGATTTAAAAATGTAAACATTTATTAAGGTCATCCCTATGAAAAACACATGTGTCGAGGTTCAGCCGAGACTGGACGAACAACATTTGAGTAGCACTTTACTGAGTAAATATTACATTAAGCATATTTCACATCCATGCTTGATGTAACAAAATATTGACCACATATAAAATAATAGTGGAGTATCTTATGGATGGAATTAAGCAAGTGTAACTAATTTTATTCTTAACATAGAATCCTTACGAACCGGCTGGATTGTAAAAACATTCGCAGAGGAAATCGGAGAGAAATTAACGTGTTCTTTTTTTTTTTTTTGCGAACCTTATGTATAATTATTAATTACTTATCATTAGTTGTCGCCGCACACTACCGTAAACGTAAAATGTACTTACTACTTCGATAATGTGCTGTAATAATGTCTATGTTAGTTAATATATAATACATAAATGAGACGAATCTATGGCCTTTGACGGCAATCAGTCAGCTTTTTATACCAATAGATGAAGTCTAGCCTTATGTCATATGAAAAACTACCTAATAGTTATTATGCACAAGCCTAATGATTTTTGTTTACTCAAGTGGAGTTTGCCTTAAAACCTATGCGCGGCTTAGTTCGTAAATTTGGGTTATAGTAGTGTAATAACTACAGGTAAAACAAGATGAAATAAAAAAAAACAAGACTTCACGCAACAGTGTGATTCAAGATATTTTTTTAAACACAACGCATATTGAATAATCTTTGAATTATCCTAAATAAACGAATAACTCCCTATTAAATATCATGGTTTTATGTACATCAAATTATCTCAGGAATATATAATATATATATATATATATATATATTTAGAGTGTCTTGTGACGCGGGTACATTAGCCTATCTATCATTTTATTAATACAGATTACAAAACAAGTTAGTAAGATTTCGTACTCAATTTGTGAGTGATGTATGAACCAAAGGCGCGGCCGCGACACAGCGTCGCCCGATGACAGTGCCAACCACTCACCCCTGTCCCAACGGAGACACCAATTACAGTACTATTCGCATGAGTCGGCACAATTTCTTATATACTAGTAAGTACCATTATATACTATCCATTCCGTTGAGTCCAAATGTCATACAAAGATACGTACATTCGTATCATTTATTATCTGCCGTATTGTGTTTGTCTCTGTAGGTATGTTGAAAACATCAGATTACAAAAAGGAGCATCCGAGGAGTGATAGCTTATTGATTTGCACTTCACTCCTCCGGACGAGATTCAGATCACTCATTTTCCAAAGTTATTTATTTAGTTATTTTATATTAGAGAAAAAAAAATCTCTTGCTTCAACAAAATATAGAGCGAGGAATTCAGCATACTTAAAAAGGTTTCCACGTTGTGCAAAGAAACCCACACCTAGAAACAAAGGACGTCAGCAATAATTGTAGTTATGAAGAAATTACAAAATTATCGTTATTAAGCTATTTCGAAGATGTATGTTGAAGATAGAATTGGAATTTCATGTCTTTAATTTACTTCTACGACTGCAACTTTCAATAAATATTACCTAAGGTTAAGGAGACCCATATATTCTTATAAAAATCGTCTTTAAAATATAGCAAAAAACGTAAATACAGTAAAGATATGATTAAAGATCTATATTGAATGTATGTATAGTAAGCCTTGGATTACGGTGTAGTACTGAATTATTTTCTTCTAGTTTGAGCAGTGTAGGATAAAATATTTGTGTTGAAATGGACTGCAATATTTTATAAATTATAATTTTTTTGCACTACCACATACCACAGACTATATATAGCCTTTGACATAGAACATAGACACTTCGTAGAATTTGTAATGTGGTACAAATTTATGAGCATATGTACCCAAAAAAATAATGCACAAACATGTAAACATTTATTTTTCGCGTCGATTAAAAAAAACATGAGTAATCCAATCCCAGTAGTAACTACGAATACGTGGGGAAATGTATTGAAATTTTTTTTTTTTAATTTTTATCAAAGCTTCAAAAAGCCGACAAAGATAAGTTCAACCCCAAAAGACCTACTTATAATGAAATATTTTTCGACTGTTAATGTAATTAATTTATCACTCTTTCATATTAACAATTTTGTACAAAATCGTGTTTTCTAAGTATGTTATAATTATAAGAGAATTATTTGTCCAAATGTTTAATAACCTTCCTTTTATCTTTCAAATTGATACCGTGGTACCGAAGATCAGTCTCCGCATACACATAGTCACAAAATTCACACTCTCTTTAGATTACTGTAGCTATATATGTATATTGCTTTATTATTAGTTTGATATCCATGGATATCTACAACCAACCGCAATTAGAACTAAACTTATTTTAGATTGATCATCTCACTCCATGAATGTTAGCTGTTCGACAAGGGTCTTCACTCCCATTATGAATGGCTTTAAGTCTACCACGCTGGTCAAGTGCGTATTGAAAAACCAACATAGGTTGTAATTTATTTGCGCTATGTATATAATTTTTTAAACTATAGTTGCATACAAAATCAAATCCATGCATCTCGTGCGGGCGGGTAATGTTCAAATCAGGTGGCAAACACTACTGCTTTGGTGAGATCGGTCACAAGTGTATTACTGCTTCTTGAGAGATTCATTTTTAAAAGTCACTAGATCATTGTTTCAATTCACATAAATGTCGCACCAGTCTTGTTACTAAAACAGAAGCTTGCTTGAATCTATTTATTTCATAGTATAATTAACAAGTGTCGTGGTTCTGTGTCAGACTTACTGCAGAATATTTATAGTTAAGGAAGGATCCTTCCATTTGCATTTAACTAGTATACGACAAGGGCGATATTTTACGTTTATTGACATTCTCTTTGAATGTACCGAGGTAGAGTGTAGCTGACAGGTATCTGTTTAGAAAGTGTGATAATAAAAAAAAATAACCGTTACAATTTCGTATTAATACGTACATTGCTATATATACCTACTATGCTATATAATAATATAGATTTACTTTGGAGCATAAAACTTCTTTATAAAATTTATTACATAATTTTAAAATATAATATTTAATAATTAGATCTTCAGTTAATTTAAAGTTCTCTCCAAAAACTGTTGCAGTTGCATGTCGGTCATAGGTTTTTTTCTACAAATAATGTTCTTAATGTTCCTTTTAATGGTTTAGAGAAATATAATTAAACATATTTTCCTGCGTATTATATGTAAATTAAGGTATTTCTAGTAGTTTTATGACTGTAATTAACTGTCGAATGCGACATGGCGGAAAATACACTTCGTGTGGGCACTGAAGCAAGAATTTGTTTTTCATGAAAGGTGAAGTAGAGATACGCTCGGAATATTTTCTGGCATTTATTGAATGAAAAATTTCGTGTTATACCAATAATCTTCATAATATCCAACTAGCAGAATCTGGCAGACTTTATTCTGCCCCCATATGTATAAAATATTATCATGTTTAGGTAGTCTATAATCAAATGGCATAGATTAAATTTTCAGCAGTTCCAATAATTGATTTTTAGAGAGGCAATATTTAATGTGACGTGTGACATAAATTAATAATTTAATTGTGTATTAACAAAAATACCGACATGTAAACGAAAGTACAAGGCTTGTAATTCGGCTGTGAACAAAAGAAGAGTAGAAAATAATTCCAAATACCTGTGTTAAGTAGCAGTCGTGTCGGAGGTCTTCAAGGCTTTAAAATGGGATAAAAACATCAGGTTATGGGTTGGTCATATTATAACAAAAACTCAAAATGATTTATTCATTTAAGTACTATAATTATAATACACGGGTATACGTCATTGGTGCTTATGTAACAGCATAATATTTGCCGTTGCTGTATTGTTTTATGATTTGGCATAATAATTATTATGTAGGTATACGATACGACATATCCATTACGTACAGTTAAGAAAAGAACCTAAAATAGAACCTTGTGAAGCTTCTTTGACAAACCACTGATCATAATAATTTGGAATCATTCATGTGTATTGGTATTCGTCCCGTTTAAACAGAACAAATCTTTTTAAGGTTATCAGGTAATTTAAAAAAGCATTGTGTAACTTAACAAGTTGGTTTTTAATAATATGTTTTAATTCACTATTCTCTAGTTCTATTTAGCTAACTGGGTCTCTAGGCACAAACTTTAAGGTACTTAAAAAAACTGAAAATGCTGGTACTTAAAAGATTACGATCATGACTGAGAGAAATCTGAATAGTCAGTCATCACAAGACCTATTGATGTTCAGTTATGAATTTAGAGGTATCTACTAACGTGTTACGGAAAGAATCCTAATAATACTAGGTCACTAGGAGATAAAATCAAAATACATCCTGTAATAAGTAATAACACTAGTGGGCCACAGTGCTTCGGGTGTCGAGATTTAGTTTGATTTGTATACTTCAGGAACATAAAATATGTAAAGGTTGCATCATTAAGTATCATATCAAGTAGATTGATTTTTAAAATTCGAGGATGAAATACTTCTCCAGGTAATATGATCGTGGTCGCTAAATTTATTTATATGTGTTGTAAATAATCCAAAATATAATCGAATATGCATATTAATAGTAAAGAAAGTTTATTAGTCGATTGCTTTTCAGTGAATAACATTTTTACCGGCACGTCACGGTAATATAGCATACCACTTGGCTGGTAAATTAATGTTTTTCGTTAAATATAAACGTTTACAACAAATTACTGAAAAACCCAGTTTCCTCACGTTTGAGTCATTCTGTATTCGCAGTCAAACACTTCATTCCTTCGTAATCAAAAAACTACACCCTTGAACGACATTATAAGAGTCGTTGGGAATTCGTAATTGGCATTTCATACTCAATGACACCACTATTAAAATTGTATTGTCTACTATCACTACAACTGGAAAATAAATAACTTTTATTTGTTAAAGTGCTACGTTATGAAAACCAATAGAAACTCGTTTATTTATATAGGTATTACCTACTAGCGACCGGCACCGGCATCAAACGGGTGCAATATATTAATTAAGAAATAGATATCGCTAAACAACAGAAATATCGTCCAAATTTCTGAATTTTCTGACGAATTTTCTAAAAAAAAAAATATTTTTTATAAACCTCGGCCTGACAACAAAAAAAAACAAGTCTTTCGTGTGGACAAAATTTGTATAGTCACCCACCAGGACAACGACCAGGACAACAACCACTTACCATCAGGTGGCTCGTGTTCTCCTTTGTCGATTAGACAAGCGGTTCTCAAGTGATTGTTTTTCGTACATGCGGAAATTGATTTTTTTTTATATATATGTAGAAATAATAAAGCAGAAAACATGCTTATGGCTGTACATTTTATTTTTGAAATACTCTTTCGCCGGTGTAAACGATCAGAAAATATTTATTTCAGTAGACGACGGAAGTTACATACCGTTTTTGTTACAAGTGTGAAATTGGATATTGTTATTTATCTACCATGGAAAGGTTGAAAATATAATCTGTCTGAATTATCATTCGTTAGAATACAAATGACGCAAATGTAAATCTGTGGAAAATTTGCCCTGGCTGGAACAGTGTGATAAGTTAATAGCAAATGCGATTTTCTGTGATTGATTTCATCTTAACACTTCATCGTAATACTAAATGATTATAATCTATATTTTTATTAATCAAGTATTACACACCTAATGAATACAAAGACATGTGTAGGTTAAGTACAACAACCGCAATTTCTTATTATTTCTCTTACTTGGTACTTGGTATTTTGCAATATTATATATAATTCTAAAAAATGTATTATAATTAGAAGAACGACGTCATAAATAAATAATATTGCAGTATGTTAACAAAATATTACTACTTGTTAAATTATATTATCTTAGCCTATAATTTGATTAAATTTAAGTTGATAGTGACCCTGCCGGCCAAACGTTGGTTCCTGGATTCGATTCCCGGAAGGGCAGATGTTTATGTGACTGATAAATGTTTGTTCTCACGCCATCCACAACAGAGACAATTTAAGTGTGGATATGTAAGTGTGTCTACGTTTAAAATATATATATATCTTTTAATTTGTTTTCACCTCTCTTCTTCTACTGTGATATGATGATAACTTTTTTACGTATATATATCTTCATATATTTATATGTATGTACTGGTCTATTTGTCTATATTATTCATAAATTTTTGGTTTTGTTTCTTTCATTTATTATGTACCCATTTTCGCTGAGTTCTATTTTTCTTTAAGATTGTCTAGATGTCTGTCTTAAGCGATAAGTCCGCCGATTGTATCACCTGTTGTAAACTGAAGTTTTTACTTCGTCTGTTATATATTATTTTAGTGCATAAAGAGCATTATATTATATACAATTATTCAATTTAAGGTATATTTACTAAAATTATTTCACTGAGATACATAAACTGATGCCATTGACATTTTAATTACATGCGAAGTAGTAAACGTTCCAAGTAAATTTTAAATTGAAACATTTCAAAGTATTAAATAGATTGAATAATATTAGAATCTTTCGTTTCTGATTTGTCTTTGTTTATAAAGCCGGGTCTTGTAAAGACCGACAGAAAATCTTTGACATGCAAAAATTATGAATGCAGCAATCGCTCTTTTTATCGACTGTAAGAATATTGTTTTAAAGTGTAACATGTTCAAAGCTATATGAGTAGAGCCGTATTTAATGCCGCAGGAGTAGGACATCCGCTCATCCAAATTACTTGGCAGCGACATGTTTAAGTACTGTGTAAATGTACATATACTTGCTCGTAAGTAGGTACTGCGTAAGAGTATGTATGAGTCCTGTATAAGTGTTCGTATTGCCATACTTCCGTGTGTAAGTACTATTCTTTACCATTATACTTTTACGTTAAATACATCGCTCTTGGCCGTAGTATCGTTATCTTTGTAAAAGTATTTATTTTAATGGAACCGTTACATGTTTTAAATGTAAAAACATGTTTAAAAATTAAATTACTGCACTTAATGTTAATAACATAATCTATCTAGACATATAATAAAATTCTAATTGATCGCTTTCTGTACATGAACAATATATGACAAAAAATATTATGAAGGCCTTTTATTAATGAATTACACCATAACACAATAGTTGTTAGAATTTAGGTCTGGTTGTCTGTGTGTTTGTTCGCGGTTATCACAGAAACGGTTTAACCGATTTCTTTCTGGTTTTCACTAATTTATTGTAGTAAGCATCACTTAATACTTAAAGTTTGTTTCATTGCCGTCCATAAATAAAAAAGTTATGAAGTAATTTATTATAATGTAGTCACTATATCTTTGCGTAAAACGTAGTCTTACCGAAGCAAAGCGAGGGCAGTTTGCTAGTGTTTAATAAATTAAATTATTCGAACTGGATGAAAGAGAAAAATGCCCGAAAGTTATGCCGAACATAACTATGTTATCATGCATTAAAAAAAAAACAATTAATACATAATTTGTATCTTTTGTGATAAAAGTGCCATCAAATGAAATCAAGTGTAATATACAATTAAATCGCGACTGTCCGTTACAAAAAAAAACATTATGAACCATTGTTTAGATATATGGCTCCACAGAATATTTGAAAGCAAGGTTTGTTTCATGTTTGTCAATAAAATATGGTAAGGGTGTCCGTGTACCTGCAACAGTACGAAACTAGAGGACATACGAAACTAGCGATATAATGGCCACATGTCAACCGCGGGGAGCTTGAAGTAATGCAATTTAATGCAAATGCAGTGGTGTACCGATAACCGCCGTGCATGCTAGACGGCAGACGGCTATCACTGTCGGTGGTCGGTCGGGGGGCGCAGTAGCCGGAAACGTCACAAATCACAAACACGTCAAACCTTAACTTTCTTATCTGAAATCACAGAAAGTATTTTTAATTTAGAGTTTTAAAACTAAGTTACGTTGCAATGTGTCTGTGTCAGTCGCAAAGGAAAATGTAAAGTAACTTTTTCAAATGAACAGATATTGCCTGAGTATATTTACTTACATTTTCAACTCGGTACAATGATTAAGAGTGGCAGAGGTTTATAATGCGGTGTGGGGTTTTACACATTTCCTAATCGTGTATTTTTTCAATCGAGCTTTCTGTAAAAACTCAATATTAAATTTTCAAGCTGAAACCGTTTAACTGCTCTTTTTACCTGTTTATGATAAAGTTTCATGACAAATATATATAAATATACATATACCTATATATACATTAATAGGTTTTTTAATTTAATGTACTGGTATTGTAAGTGAAGTGCTTTTCTTTTTTATGCATATTCTAGATATTATTGATTGTATCTGTCCGACTGAAACCGAAATCTAACCAAAACTTATTTAACTATTATAAAAAATAAACATATATCTAAATAAAAAAGAAAACGGGAAATTTACATTAAGCTCTCGAAATCTAGTGTAAGTAGTCTCATCCTTAAGCAAAACTTAACTTGTCTTAAATTAAATAAAAGCTTTAACAAAATAATGCACACGATTATACTAGCCTCTTCATGGAAAGTGGTCACTGCTGCCAATGTATGTCCATAATATTAAAAGTATCACCGACGCCATGTCAGCCAAGATAGAAACGTGGGGGGCTACGTTTAGGAAGCTACTCTAGAATCCTATGAATTCAAACAATCGCTCTCGCCCTCAACACATTATTTAGGTTCCTTGTGAAAATATATTGATATAGAAGTAGAATTTTGCATTTGGTTTTGAGGATAACTGACCGCTGCAGTACATGGACATTCTAAAGTTCATACTTTGATTTTAAATTCATTTCAACTAAAATAAACTCAGTTGAGCTGTAATTGAAGCATGCCTATTTTTGTTTTTACTAGATATTTTTTATCCTTACGAGTGACTGTTAAAATACTGTTAATAGTCACCTGTCAACTTTGTCTCCAATCCTAAAAAGGTTTTTTTTATTTGGTTTTCTAAAATTACACTATTTTATATTTAAGACTCAATAAGTTATTTTACAGTCAATTCAAACGAAATAATTCATCCATGTACACCAATGTTTCTTAGTTCGCTTTCCTTCGTGAAAATCGATTTATCTTCCCTCTCTGAACAAGTCATCGTCGTGGTGTTCTTGCAACATGACATAACACTATATTAGAGTTTGCTGTACTTTAAGGGTAGCCGGAGTTATTCGATATAAAAATATTATCTTATAATTTATCACTTATACATTTGTAGTATTTCCTCTATATAAATCAAAAAACTGTACCCACCAGTTATAGAATACTAATCTTATTGAAGCGACATGGTGTACGCTTTGAGCCTATTTAATTACCAGCAGACTCCCATGCTATACTGGAACTCAATTCTTTAAAGTAATTGATTCTGGCCTAAGCTTATATCATAAATTCTTACGAATACTGTACAAGTAATAATATTCAATCTTAGTCCAGTGAGCAAAGGAAACGTAGTAGAATAACATTGGATGTGTTCAACATAAACACACTAGTGACTAATATTTCACTCAAGATAAGTAAACATCACACGAAAAACCAATAAACGTACTAATCCCTGTTAGTGGAAAATAATCTTGAAAATCGTATAGATCGATGAAAGTAATATCGGAAGAAGCGTGCAGCGCGTGAAAATAGCAACCTACGACGTCGAAAGCAGCGTTCGTGATGTAAATACTGACTGGCTAATTCTGCGACCCAGATAGGCTTGATGGAAGCACACAATCGCTTCGTTTATATATACCACTTATATTGCCGTTTAATTATGTGTCACTAATTAGTAAACTGAAGCAGCTGTATAATAACTGTCTGCTATTCGCACGGCACGCTATGGTATCATAGAAATATAGGTTTTGAAAAACTTATACTTGTCGAGTTTTTATTTAAATTAAATTTTGTTGTACGTAAATTTACGTGATATAACTTTTAAAGTGTTGTAGCAGCTTGGGACTTACATGCTTTTACATTACGATTTAGGTACTCTTAGGC
>DWPT01007782.1:0-10585 GCA_018251895.1 Agathymus mariae mariae | reverse complement strand
CCTTTTTTT
The DNA here is from genome assembly GCA_018251895.1 of Agathymus mariae mariae. NCBI lineage: Eukaryota > Metazoa > Arthropoda > Insecta > Lepidoptera > Hesperiidae > Agathymus > Agathymus mariae. Next base: position 10,576 of record DWPT01007782.1, on the reverse strand, counting down.
GTCAGTATTGTTGTCGTTTCTTTTGTGAATATGGAAATCCACAGGCAACAGATTTCACTTGGCATGAGATGCCTTATCTCCTTTTTTATTTTATTTGATTATTATTTATATAAAAAGTTACTCGAAAATCATTGAATAATGTAGCATTTTGTAACTACATCTATGTACGTAATTTTTTGACTTTACTACCGTTTCAAACAGGTGCTTTAATATTAAGAAAAAGTAAGTTTTTTTTATGGCAAATGCCGACAAACGAGCAGACGAGCCACCCGATGGTAAGTGGTCATCATCGCCCATGGACATCGGCAAGACCAACGATATCACTGATGCGTTGTCGGGCAGGAAATGAGAAGGTAAGAAAGAAAGTACTGGCTCTCAAGCTCCAGCCGGAACACGACGAGTTGTTTTTTAGCTGACTCCAGCAGGAGGGTGGTAGCTAGCCAGGCGGGCTTCATGGAAAGGGAAAGATAATAATAATAATAATAATAATAGCGACTTAATAATAATATTGACAATATAATCTTTACGCAAAGCAAGCTGGCTTGTGTCGTCTCTTGCGACACCCTGTTCTGCCAGCATGGGATTGAGGGAAGTATTGTAGGCCTCCCCAATACGGCCAAAATAATAACAATAAATCTTTTAAACCAACATATGACAATTATAAAAGTAACTTTTAACCTGCATGGAATCGATTGTGGCAATATTTCCAGGCGTCTGAGTTATTTATATTTACCCACAAGCTTTGTTTTAAAAATATAAGCAAGCGGTCTGGTCAGGAAAAGACGGACACAGTCAGACATTCCTAATCGCCGAGGTATGGTTAGTTCAAGGCATTTACTTATATAAGTCAACAATAAAACGCTGTACGAATGTAAAGAGTTGTTCAAATAACTAAGAATACTTTGTAGATCAAATTGTATATTTAGATTAGGTATTGCTTCTTAAGTTCTCCTATATAGTTTATGTTTCATTAAGAAACGCCATATGACATTATCTGAATACAAATAATTCAATGAAATCCAATATTATCAAAAAGAAAACAGAGCCCTGATCTCGCATGGACTTATTAAATATATACACATTAATAGTAAAAGCTGTGAAATACATTTTGCCTTGAACATTTGATAAAATATTGCAGCCATAACAATTAAGTAAATACTATGTCATTTTATTTACACATCAATCGTACCATTCTTGTATTAAACTGTTATTTCCTACTTCAGCGACCACCTTCCAGTATCTTCTGCCATATTCAATTCGCACTAATTTAGACAGATCTTTAAGTTATTACCGGTAGTCGGGCTCGGGGTTCGTTTGGCGCGTAATCGAAGCAAGGCCGCATTTCCTCTTACCAAATCTACATAATACATTGACATTAGGTATATTTTTAGAAGGAGCTGTTAATAAGGAGCCTTTTGGTGGTGGCACGTCACACGCTCCTTATTTTCGATATTCAGTCTGAGTTAATCATAACTATAACTGAATCCAGTATAGTTTACCTTTTATTCTGTTCGTATTATGTATGTAATGTAACCAGCAAGCAACCATGCAAACTTACTAATGTTAGAACGATCAGTACAGTTTATTAACAAAGTTCAAGTGATGTAGCAAACTAACCGTTTAATTAACTCCTTTTTTTACTTTTTACCCTTTCTCACATGCGATCCGTTACTGTACCATTTCTTTACTGAGCATCTTGTTTATCCGTCTTGTAAGAATTCCTTTTTTGAAATCTTACAAAGAGAATCTGCAGAAAAGTTGAGAGAATGGTATTACTTTCATTCATTAGTCTTGAAAGACAGGGACAAATTTATTGAATTTAGTATAAGCTCACTCTAGATCTGTTCACGTAGTCAAGACATTCATTGCTCTCTTTTAGCTACTCTGCTGTTTCTTCCGAAACACTATTTTATTAGACTGATTTCTGTGAGCTATATTGTTAACACTTGTTAGTCTATTGGTTTCCTAATTTCAAATTTGGCGGCATAGTGCAATATCAAGCTAACTTGTGTATCGCGCCGAGCGACTGAACTCCATGTCTTATTTTTTATTGCATGACAAGCACGACCTCGGTACGAAATTACTATACCTATGACGCTCATCCTGTAGTTTTGACACAATTAATACTATAATATTGTGCTGTACAATATACAATTAATATTGTGCTATATTTATTTTTCTGTGCTATGATAGTTATTAGTATGCTTATTGTGATATGGATTAATTTCTTTTCTCTTTCTTTTCCAAAACTTAAACGTTTAATTCAATCGATATTTAAGTGTTCCTAAAAGGTTTTTTCTGAATAAATTACTTGTTAATTATATTTATGCACGTTAGAATTGCCTGTTTAATTCTTAAAGTCGTATATTGAGCAAGAATCTTTAATTAGATTAGAATGGCTCTGAACACTACATTACCGTTAAAACTGCTATTGAGCAATGGAAATCGTGGTCGCCTTGTAACTCTGCGTCAATTTATAACTATTCATAAACATTTTAACTGCTTACTTGCAGGTTGTTCTGCTTTACGCTCAAGTTAATGCGATGTATATTACTTGACATATTTCACTGGCAATGATATCGCGGTATGCCAATCTAATGCAAAATGATGAATTGACGGAACTTCGTCACACATATTTCTGCTGTCATATTGCACTTAAATCTGATTGCACAATGTTTTTAGCTGTTCTATTTTGTAAAATTTGTTTCGGTAAAACGTGATACCATGGTTTTAACTAAGAGGTTGTATACCCTTACATTCAGTTGGGAGCGTCTCGTGTTTAATACCTGGCCCGAAGCAGGCATTTAAGTGACGTAGAAGTATTCTCGAACCAATAGGTTTTATGCAATTACCTACTTATTTTTTGCCATATTCAATAATGGGAACCGTAGTAGGTTGGTGAAGTTGGTAAGCGTTCTTTTTAAAAAAAGGGCCTTATTGATCATCGTAAAAACTATTCTTCATAAGGCGTTTTGATATAGGTACCTATGATCAAAGTAAAATTCTGTTCAACTAATTTATAATTTCCTTGCGATACATTGTATTTAAACAAATTTAAACCGACATTTACTTCAGGGTTTCAAATTACTTCGTTCCTGTAATTGCTACACTTGGCTAGAGCTCGCCAATCTACTTAACGCAATTGGTATCCTGGAGACGTCGAGCAGTTTTCAGTATAGAAATCGTCGATTTGCCAATATGAGAAACCGGCGTTGGAAACCGTTTATCGTATCAGATTTTTTCCATTGCCAAGTTTTAATTCTACAACTTTTCGTGTGGTCAGGAAGAATGTTTGGGTTTTTCGTGTACATTTAGTTTTCAGAACGGTGAAGTGTAATAATTGTGGAATCACGGTCCACTGCGGTCATGTTGCAACGGCATCAGTTGCTTCCGGAAGCGCTTGGAAATTGCTCATGCGCTTTACTTATCCGGTGGATTTTTGCAACAAACCTTGGTACTTTGGTTATTCGACGCCGTATATCTGTGTTGTTCCGTTGGAACGTAATGGATTCAATCCAGTTCCTCATCAACTGACCTCGCCTAATTGGGCAATCGCAACGCTCGGAATGTTAAAAATCTATTAACAAATATTCTGCAAGGTTAACGAATTTTTCATCATAGGCATCTTCAAAATATTTTATTGTAATTAAAATATACCCCACTGACCTACTACTAATTATATAATTAGTTTGTATATATGGACTAGACGTCAGTGAATAGAATACCAGCCATATACCAGTGGAATCTAGCATCACAATGAATATATATTGTATGAATATGAACTCAATAGACAAAATCGTTTGTAGTTCAATAACAGATACCAGTTTAATTACAGGTTAACTAATTTCGCCAGATTTATAAGGTTGTCTCTTCTGTGCTATATTAATTGCATGTAGAATTCATCCGATCTGTAATACGATTCTCCAACCCAACTATGACTTTAAGCTAACAATTGAAATAGCCTACTCATATCCGACAATTAGCCGTGTACAACATGAGTGGAAAACAGAGAAACGTCTTTTTCGAGTGAAGAAAGATTAATAAGTTGCAGTACATTGTTCCTCGACCCTTTGTGGTGAAACAATCGGGATGACCTCGTTCAGCGACGAGTAATGACTCAATTTACTGTTTTTAAACTCACGGAATTGCTCTAAATTGAATTTGCCGATTTGGCGGTTTTGCTTTTTGCATTGTTCTATCTGTATACTTACATCATTATAATTTTGTAAGCGTATTTTTAATACAGGTTATGTACATCTATACATGATACACGTTAGTTTTGTGAATGACATTTGGATGTATAAATGACTTGTAGCCTAGCTGGTAGTGAGTGATGCTGCCCATTGTGCGAGATGATCCGCGTTAGGTTCTCCACCGTAGCAGACTTTTATGTGATGGTTAAATGTTTGTTATGTGGCAACTAAAACTGAAAGATAGACTTCACACGTTCCCTTGTTCTTTGTTATGTTACTGGTGGCGGTTATCAAGCCATCAAGTTTCGCGGCAGATAATCATAGAGTGTATTTACTTTTAACATATTTCTTGAGATACTAATGGTTAATTTCACTGGTATACCTGTTTAAGTATTAAGGAGCTTTATTTAATTTCGCCACTTGTGCCGCAAAACTGTGATAAAGTGATCAATGAATTTTTAATAAATAAACCTAACAAAGTTATATTCTAATTATAAAATCCTTCTTTTCTGTAATTACTCTATAATTAGGCAAACAAAATTTAAATTCCTAACTAAATTGTATACCTCTGTATCTAGTGAGGAACATGTATGCACACTCAATGATTATTAAAATTATATCGTCAGGAAACTATAATTTAAAACGTTTTTCTATCCCACAATTAGCCGTCGTTTCTTCAACTCATATAATCGTTATCGGTATAATTACTATTATATTATTATTACCATTAGTTATCTTTACATACGTATTCAGTGCAAAATCATAAAGAGTTTAGTTATGTAAACTGTGTAATACAATCATATTATTGTACGAAATGACTATCTTAAATAATGGTTCTTAAAGCGATCGCTTGTCCATCGTCGACAAACCAGTTTTACTAAGCAAGTTTTCACTATTTATTTCTAACAAACATGACTTACGCGTGTATTGAATACCGTTGTTTCAACTTCAAAAACACGTTTAGCCTGTAACCAATGAACGAATAATAGAATACCTGGTAAAGGATCCGTGAGATCTTTGCTTTTTTATATCAAGCAGACGAACCGCTTGATGGTGATAACATGTGAACATTTGGTACCACCAAAATATTGTTTAACACGTCAGCCAAGAACTAACCAGGGAATTGGCTTGTATTCAAACATGGATGGAGCTCGATTACACCTGCAATTGCGTGGCAGCTTCTTCAAACTTCAAGTAGAGTCATAGAGCAGTTTGACGTTATTATACTTATTCATGATGGCCACCAACCAGTTAACAGATAGAGATAGATATATATGCAAGTAGCTGTTGACCGAATTTATCAATCTAGGCTAATTATGATTTAGAGACACTCGTATAGTTTGGTTGCGTTTCTCGGCCGGAATATAATGACGCAACCTAAAATTTAATTGCGAGAACATCTTAATTTTGTTACGAAGAGTAGAAGTGGGATAAAGGAGGTTATGAAAAGGTCAGCATGACAAGTCTCGAGGTGCACTGATGAAAAGTCCGTTCCATACAATAACCGTGCATTTAACACATTTTCGTTTCGTTAATAGTTCCACATTTCAGTTACATAATGTCTCTCTGCCCTCTATTGTCTGAATCCAATAATCACAAAATCTGCACGGATTTTACAAAGATTTATAAACAATTTTTAGTGCTAGTACTACTTATAAATGTCAGAAATACTGTCACTTCTAAATAAAAAATAATTTACTTGATACATGATCACTACGAGTACTTTCAACGCTTACATACAGCATCAGGTACGGGAGTAGAATGAAACCTGCGAGGCCAGAGATCGCTATGGTGCATTAATATAGCACGGGCACTCTCGTTTCTGCCGCTGAGCAGCATGCCGCGCATTTCTGTGATCCGGTTTGGGTTGCTGAGATTTAAGCTGTGGACCCATCGAGCGTTTTGCCGCGTATAGTCACGATTGCTTTAATATCGTTAGTCTTTACATAATATTCGTATTTTACGATTCATAATCCATTTAACTTCAACGGTTGACCTTAAGATCATTAGATTATTAGTGAACAGACAGAGTGATATACCTTTCCCTAAATAAAATCAATTAACCGCATTTAACCGAACATTATTTTTGAGCATTTGTTTATAGGAAACTTATATGAAAATAGCAAGTCCTGAAATTAAACAAAGAATTGAAGATACCAGAAAATATACCTGGATATCAACGGTATAAAACGCGTTCAGACAATGAAGATTCCTATTAACCGTTTAACGTTCTTTTAATATTATTATTTTGATGATATATTGTTATATGTGATTTGCGCCTAAACGTCGCGTAGCCACGGACCTAGGTTGTATGGCTAGTTGCGTTTCATTACCTTTAGAAATTTATGTAATCGCCGTTTTAGTTCTACAACCAACCCTACAATGGTTGTATAGTTAAGCTTTTAGTAAAACTTTAGTCTTAATACATTGTTCAGTTTGTGTGTACAGGATCGAACCTTGTCAATGTACGATCCTCGGATGACGTTCGCGAGCAATGATAAAAAAAATCTATCTACAGAGATAGACAAGTTCGGATTTAGCTAGAGCAAATTAGATTCGTACAATTATTAGATTATATGTTTATTTCTGTTAATGATATGCTATTTAGCTTTATTTTAATATGATAAATAATGGTATAGGCTAAAGCAAGCTAGGGCCCAATTGTCCTTATTTTCACACAACACACTAACTAACGTCTCTAAAAAGCTAGTATTTGAATAAGGCCAATTATTTGCTAAAATTATGTCACTTAGATATTTGCTCGTTTAAATGAAAGGAGTTTCTTCAGCCACAATCAAGCGTATTTATTAACTAACCAATTAAATACAATCGCATCAATTTCCAACATGTGTGGTTGGTCGCTTGTTTTCGTTCGTTCTTGTTGGTCGATCTTATTTACAACAAATCAAACATCAATAGCAATGTTATGTTAATACAAGTTACATATTACGAACTGTTCTTGTCTCGCTTTTTAATCTGTTAGGAGTAAGGAAGCGTTGTGTTTTTTTTAATTCCATATACATTACCAACGATAACGCACTTTGAAATATTCTCATAAATTATAAAACTAGTATCTAGTTATTAACTACAATTATAATTTATTATATTTGGTTGTCTCATTACTTTGTCGTTGCATATTACGTAATATTGTAACTGTGCTCATCAGGAACTATTTTATACTGTAAAAATTCCACTCATTATAAATAACACAAGTTTTGGTCTTAGCACCAGAGTTTAATAAGCACTTATTTCTAATTCAAATTCAAAATCATTTAATCATATAGATATTCTGTAAATACACTAATGCTTGCTTTAATGCTTTGCCAACTACTACCATTTCGGAAAGGTGCTTTAACATCGAGGAGAAGAAACGGTGAAAGAAACTCCTCAACACATATTTTAAACAATGGACTAGTTAGACAATTTATGATATTTTCTCGTAATTGTGTACAAATAAATAAATAAAATAAATGAACCCGAGAATCTATGAAATAAAAAGCAAACATTAAAAAATATTATGTAACACTTTTTACTGTAAGCGCGCACGTCATCAGACTTAGCTATAATTTTATTTATATAGGCGATAAAAGTTCAGGAGTCTGCAATCAACCGTCTGTCGATCTATTCGTCGATAGATCACTTTCCAAAGGCTGTTACAACACGATGGAACGTACTAAATATTATCAGCGCGTGCCAATAAATCAAACAGCCCGCTTCCTGCGATTAACTACCATCTGCAATTATTGCATTTCATAACGCTATTACCATGTGTTGTATCGTATCACACCGGAGCGATTAATTTATCTTGTACTTTCGATCCAATTTTTACTGTATTAGTTTTATCATACTAAGACTATTGTGTTGTCGGTCTGATTTGATTTCATATTATTATTTTGTGTCTTCCAGGCAGTTCTTCTTTTTTAACTTGTCTGTTAATTTTTTTTTAATGATTTTTATATTTGCCAACTTCGAAAAACAATTTCTTAGACCGTTTTCCGTTTACAAAGTAAATATATAAAAGACCTAGGTCTATTTTGAAATGCTCAAGAGCACGTAGTATTTTTAAAGTCACATATCAACGTTAATTGCGACGAATGTTTAATCTGGAATAGTATAGAAACGTTGAGGTACGCTAACCTCGTAAAATTAAAAAGACCTTGGAAGTGATCTGCCGATGTTCACTAAGGTGGTGCAAAGCTAATTTTGTATAAATAAATACAAGATATTTCGCTTTGATTCCGTCGTAATCGTTCGAACTTTAGCTTACAAGACTCAAGTATTAACCTAAAACAATTATAGCGCAATTACAATTAGTAATAATTAAATTATTTTTGGGATTAACGGAGAATAAAATATTCTCCGGTAAATAACAACAAATGTAATTTTTAATACCGTGATGTGAAATCGTAAGTTCTTATAGGTGTTAAAATATTATTTTATTGCAACAAGCTGGTACCTCTCTACCATTGATATTCTAATAGCATATATTTAATATTCTAATGTCATTCATGTTAAATGCAGAAAACCAAACAAGATTTATTAACGATATCTAATAATTTGAAACACATGCTGTAAAGTTCCTTTTATTTTATTATTTATATGTAACAAAACAATTATAGCAGGTATTGCTATGAACGATTGATTAGTTATGATATCACAATCATTTGCATTAAAACACAATGGCGTCATATACTCGAACGCACACTGCATACGTAAGGGCTTACTCACTCAAGGATGCGCAAGGTCTTCCAAGTCATCAGCCAACTCTATATAACATCTCTGCCGTGGATAAAATATATACCTGTTACGTTGTGACTGCGAACCGGCTTCTGGCACCTGCGTACGCGAATTTGAACTTTTTGCTCTTTAAAATAATATAATATTTCTCGTTGTGTGGGCGATGGTACGTGTGCTTGGGTCTCAGGTATGTTAATGGGCAGCGGCCGGGCTCCATAAACATGTTATTAAGTCGCGAGTACGGGCGAACCGATCGAGGTGTGATTGCTAGAATCAAAAATAAAAATATTATCATTCCACTTGAGCTTAAACTTGTACGATATAAGTCAATTTTCGAAAGCGTTCCAATGTTACAATTGGAAAAGAAATAACATCAAGAATTCAATTATAATCAAATTTGAACTGGCAAAAGCAGAAATGGATGGTTCAATTGACGTTGGAGTTATTATTTCGATCCGGCTCAACTGACCAGTAATTTAATTTGTTGTAAATAACAGTCTAAGCCCATTCAGAGATAGCTAACCAGGTACTTACAAAACATTTTATGGGTTATAAAGAAACCATGTTTAACTATCTAGTTACTTCAAGTATATAATTATATTTTAATAGAGACGACATATTTCTGCCGTTTGGCGTGGAAGTATCTTACAACATATTTCATGTACCTGTTGGAAGAGACTTGGCCTCATTTTACAGTGAGTCTTAGTATGCAGTTGAGAGATAATTAGTTATGTTAAAAGTCTGTATTTCATGGGTATGTAGATGTTAAGGATGCTAAATGGATTTCCAAAGTATCTTTGTAGGCTATTGATAAACTTTACCAACAGTCTGAGACCTTATCCTAATCTAAGTGTCACTTTGGAAATTGAAGGAGGTTATGTAGGAAGGAATATTCGCGGAAATCGGTCAAGAGCCAAAAATTTCAAAACATTTGAATATTTATTAATGAACATATAAAACTACATTAAATCTATTTTCATGTCTACGCTTAAGGAAATCTTTTTTTTTTTTTTTGTTGTTGTTTAGAATAAATATAAAGTATTGAGATTTTTGTATTAACATGACGGTAACGTTCGAACGTATAGTTCGCTATTATCATTGAAAAGCTCACACAGCTCAGTTGATCACAGACGCATTACCACTGTTTGTAAGACGCGTACTCTCAGTGGATAGGTATATAGTTAACTTTTGACATTACCATTTTCAAGAGAAAATTAACTATTGGTCGTCTTACGCGTACTTTTATAAAACATCAAGCAAATAAAACCCGATTCTATATTTGTCTGTAAAGAACACAACGCGACGGAATAAGCATTCTATATTATTGACTTTTGGTCCCGTTGACTGAATGGAGTGACAGTGTAGTGCCTTGAACGCTGGTCTCCCACGCGCAAGACCCAGATTCACCCTCGGCATGAACTTCTTATATAAGAATTGACATATGCACTAGATGTCTATTACAATTTTGATTCATGACGAGACATGTTGCTAAAAATTGCATATTTAAAAGTTGTAGCTGTAAAACTGTTCTTAACCAGCGTGGTAGACATCGGCCTACAGTCCTCACATAATGAGAGAAGACTTGTGCCCAGTAATGGGACTTTCATATCTTGTGATTCGGCGTGTATTATATAAACTTGTTACTT
>DWPT01007781.1:0-10585 GCA_018251895.1 Agathymus mariae mariae | reverse complement strand
ATATTGAATTTACAGTTTGAGTAACGAGCCGCTGTATATTTCTCATTTTATATCGACGCGGGGATTGGACGGGTTTGCTCAGTGTTTTATTAGACAGAAACACATAAATTAGGTGGGAAGCCGAGAGGGTCGTTTGCATCGTATATATGTCCTCGTCTCCCGAAAGCTAAGATACTGTGTCGAAAATAGATGACTCGACCTAGTTTTCTCCGGTATATACTGTCGACGAATGCACTTGAATGTGAGCACCGAACTAATAATTTAAGTAAAAAAATCTTTTAAAACGATGTCTTCAATATCAGTGTGGAGGTTAAGTAACTTCAGACGTTATTATAACTATTACCTTATGATGACTCCAACTTGTATTTGTATGTATTTGCAACGAATGAAGTATGAAAAATGAAATATGTAATGAAAGAGTTTGTTCAAGAGCAAACCATTTGATAAGCTTTTGTAAATAAATAAATCCCTAGATTTTTGATACACGCATTCATGAATACAAACGATATAAACCCGTTTTTATTAAAGCCCAAAATCACAATGCCGTGAAAACCTCAAACGTATTGTACGCGTATATCATATCGGTGTGGTTCACGTCACGCGCCCTCCAACCCGCTATTACTCATGACCAACTGAAAGAGACCCCGGAAAAAAGAATAAACACAACTTACAAAGGAACAAATGGCAACACTTTACGTGTCTCACAACTTAAACGTCCTTGGAGAAATGGAATTCTAGATAATGTAACTATTCGTCTCAGCTCAACGTGATATTGTATCTGCTTTTGGATGAAAGCCCTGTACATTATTTAATGACATACTAGATTAATGAATAGAAAAGCGATCTGTATGCTGCTATTTTCTTTAAATGAACGATAAGAATATTTTTAAAACATAGTAAAATTTAAAATTGATAATTTTAAATATAATCCATATGGCTCAAGGGGATACCCAGTTCTAGGTGAAATGAACCACGGAGCCTGAGATATCGAAATTATATATTTGGAATTATATTTTACTGTAGGTGTGTCAAAACTCATGCGGGAGTGGCACCAGGAGACTGTCACGTACTTGGTGGAGGCCGCCTTCCAGTATTTATAACTTATTTATTTACAAACGGATTGCAATGAAACATACTTTGAGTATTAAACGATGCTTACTGCAATACATTAGTGAAAATCAGAACAAAATCGGTTAAGCCGTTTCTGAGATAAGTGCGAACAAACGCACAGACACAAACCAACAGTTGCTATTTCTAAGCGTAAGGAATAGTTTTTTTATATTATATTTTACGTTATATACGTTACGTATTAACAGTGTTCTCATCCTATATCAGAATGGATGATTTCAAGGTAAGAATGAATAGACTTTTTCTAAGCAATCTTAAGCTACATCGCCATTTACCAACAGGTCGGACTGTAGTTATGCATTGACTTACAATAAGTAAAAAAAGAAAAGATGATTCGCCACAGTGGCCTTCCGTTATTCAGCTGAGTGCCCCAAGAATAAGGTAGGTTAGCTTAGGCTCAACAATGAATAACGCCTCTTTTACCCTAATGATATCGCGGATGGAATATCGAATATCTTTTGTACTTCATACAATAATTTTTCTATACTACGCATTAACTTAATTACGTAAAGTAAAAACACGGTCAAACAAAAATACAAGGGGAACTACTGGAGCGGACGTCAGATATCTTTTGTGTCGAACCACATGTTTGCAGTTGAAACGGGACTTTTGGAAGGAACATAGAAACAAAGACCAGAAGCGGGCCGCAAATCTAAATTTGTACTAAAGTTGTCCGGTTGGTGACAAAGGAACAATGCCCAACCCGGATATTTGAGGGAAAGTACGCAAGCAAGGTTTTTTATTTATAGCACAACTATAAATGCCTAGTAAGAACAGTGTAATTTTTTTTATGTTTATTATAAGTTAATACTTGACTATAATCCCACCATAATGTAAACGGCGATGGGCGATGTAGCCATAGATAGGACAACTTAGTAACTAAGAAAAAGACTTGCCACTCTCGACTTCAAGAGAGCTATATTATAATCTGATGGAAACACCCTGATCAAACAAGCCAAATCCAACAATCTGATCCTGTGTAGTTTGTATCACAAATGACGAAGGATAGGTAAAATAGAGCGTCCTCTGTAGCGGACGGGTATTTACACGAAAGTATGTGTAATTGTCGTCGGATGATATGTTATGATAGAAAAATAGGGTGTAGGGATATTATGAGTAATTCGTATAATTTCAGACAACCTTCTAAATCCTGTACAATACGGAGAGGCCAGCTCTTCTGTTATTGAGTTTTTGGGTAATCTTTAAATGTGAATAAAACATTGGAGAGATGGTGTTCCAGAAGCTATAGTTTTGCTATAGTTTAAAATACTTGAAATTCTGAAAATAGCTTTTTGGTAGTTATTAAGTTTTTGTTTAATCAATAAATACATTTTTGATTTGATTTGATTAAAACACATAAAAGGCAATTATCTAGCAATGCTGACAATTTCAGGGAAGTAGGAATTTATTTATTTGAAATGACCTAAGTCAGCGATGTGGTTTGGAAGTTAATCGATCAATGACCGCACTAAAGTTTATTTATATGTGTACAAAGAAGATAATCCTCTACTGTTATCTTCGTTAAAGTAATTAAATCTTTAAAGAATCAACGATTTTCTGCACTAGGATATTTTTTCAGACCTGAGGACTTTTTGATTTGCTTCTATCTACCTCTCTGCTATTCTACTCTTGGCTTCTTTCTCCTCACAATCAAAGGATAGAGTGTGCACGACCATGTCGCTCCAGTATGTTTTGATTTCTTTTTGTGTTTGATTAGTTAGTTCCTCCCTTTGCAATTTTAACTTCTTATCTAAACAAAATCTTGTACAAACAATATTTTATATTCTTAACTACCTTTGTAAAATAGTTAAGATTATATGGGTTATTTTATGAATCGATGGAAAAAATTTTTTTGTGTAATGACGTCGTATATTAATAAAAATCTGATCTCCGTATCTGTCCGAGGCAGTCCCGCGGGTTATTTCAATCAATTAACGTTAATGAATTACTGTTATGTTATATTAGATTTCAGTTAGTAATAAAATTAATGTTTTACGGAAATTATTATTCCGTCTAGTTTAAATCTTCAAAATTAACCCAATATTAACTACCAAAATATCAGAAGTACCGATCTCAAAAAATATAATTTTATAGATTGTAAAAAATAAATAAATAAATTATTATTTATTTATTTAATAACCATGTCGGAACTGTCCGAAAATTTAGTTAATAAATATTTTTATTGATACGGCAGACAATCTTGCTGAAAAAATTATGGGAGTAAAGATTCAGCCAGTCAAATAAATCAGTAACACTATCTCATAATTTGTTGTAGTGTAGTCGTAAGAGACGGATGCGTGAGGTTAAACAAAGACTTTTGATGTCTTACTGTAACAATTCTCCAACTGGTAAGGAAAAAATATTCATTGTATCCCTAAGAAACGAAAGAACACAATAGCTTCTTCATCTTTGAATTTGTGTATAACCGTGCTTTAACAACGAACTTTTACAAAGTCAATCATACACCCAATCTACAATAGTGGAGATAAAAACCTTGCCAATGGTTGTAGACTATTAATTTTTACGTTCTATATATAAATATGGGCAGCGGAAACTGTCTCAAAAATGCTTCTAAGTAACGTACCTAGTACAGACAAAACAATCTAGGTTTTATATAATTTAACCAGAAATATATCACCAAACGAGTCTAGAGCCCCCGTCAAACAGTAACACTCGTACCTGTTTTCAACTACGTAATTATGGAACGCACGCTAAGTTTTAATGATCGCATTTACACTGAATAGTAGAATAAATAAATAAAAATCAAACAGTCCGACAACTAATTATTCGGATACCAAATCAATACACACTGCTCGCCTATAATTCCTCACTGTGCCGCAGCAAAAGACGCTACAGCACCAATGACCGAACTTGGCTTTCGACTAAATCCTAAAAATGCTTCTTTTGTACCTTATGTGAGGTGTATTTATACATTTATTTTTGCTAGGCTTTTTATTAAAATAATCTTACTAAAGTAATCAAATAATTCGTATAGACTTGAATAGTGACAAAATCCAATGTGAGCAAAGGACACTTATTTCTTGAGCTCCATTGACACTACTTTTAGTTTGATTACTACCGCAGGTACTAACTGAATGCCTTCGTGTTTTTGTCATCGAGATTAGGTGAGCAAGAATTACCGTAAAGGAATGAATGTATTAATGAATATAGTAAGAATGAATGGTGTGAATGATTTAGTCAACAGCATGATTTAAGAAGTCTTAACTAGTTATTTTATATTGTGTATGTATAGATTTATCCTTACACTTAGGTGGTTTATTTATACAATGAAGTTAATAAAAATCTGCACATAATCAACTTCATAAAATATGTCTGTAAAAATAAAATCACTTTCCATGGATGAAAAATCACTATTAATGTAGGTTCTGTCAATATATTGTCAATTTTTGTGTAAGTTGTAAAAAAATGTATCTGTGTTTGAGTGGATGAATAAAAAAAAATTTTGTTTATTTGTTTGTTTAATCTTCATTGTAAATTCGAAAAAAAATGAATGTTACAATGGGCGGACTTAATGCCTTGAGGCATTTTCTACCAGTCAACCCTGGTGACAATGAAAAGTTGGCGTAGGTGTAATAATCAACTTTAATTAAAATATAATATAAACATTACACATACATACATATATAATACAGAAATTATAAACATATATATATTGCCAAAGAAAAATTTCATTAACGATTCCAAATTTGAACAAGATAAATATATAGGAAGGGTGTAACCTACTAGTAGGAATTTTAAAATATGCACCTGTTAAATAGAAAACCTGTGTGTTTATTTTTGTAAACGGTACAGAAGTATTTTGAGGTATTAAATTCCGCTAAATTGAGTACAAATTAGTTTATAGAAGTTACAGAAATTCCTATAAT
This sequence comes from Agathymus mariae mariae, assembly GCA_018251895.1. Lineage (NCBI taxonomy): Eukaryota > Metazoa > Arthropoda > Insecta > Lepidoptera > Hesperiidae > Agathymus > Agathymus mariae. The sequence continues at coordinate 5,570 of DWPT01007781.1, read as the reverse complement.
ATTAAAAATATAACTGTAGTAAAATTTACTTGAGTCATTGGATTGTTAATAATAATGTGAATGAAAAGTGCATAATATAATAATGACAGCGAGCGAGGCTTATAAAATATAAATTGGTATTGTTTAATAAATATATATTTCTATCTTATGCTTGGGAAAATGACCCTGCAATATCTGTGGCGTTTCTTTTCTAAGAAGCTCCATCGTTGTACTACTGTAGCTTTCATATAAATCCAATCAAGGTCCTTTGACTGAGGCATACGAGGCATATGAGGCATTTATTGCACCAAACCTCGATGTTTTCCTGACATTGCGTCCAATATAAACGTTCTCTATTAAGTTTAATCCATCTCAGAACCTGGTTTTCAGGGTTCTTAAATCAAAGTAGTCATCTAGAGTAGCGTGGTCAGTGCGTAACGCGAACTTGCGACTCAGCAAGTAGTTGTTGAAGATTCTTTACTACAGACAGCCATTTGATACATTTTTTAAAAGAATCAATGAATAATTTTGCTGCAACACTTCCCGCGCTTTTTATTTAAAATGATTGTGATTAATCGCGAACATTTCCGAGCTAATTTCTATTATTATTTTAATTTGATTTAATCGTACAGTTAAGCTCGTGAACAACAACAACAACAATTTTTAGGTAGTTAGTATTAGGCTGAATTAAAAGAGGTAAAATTAACCCTTAATATAACCAAAGTAGTGGAGCCCTGCGAAAAGCTTCTCCGAAAACTGCAGAAGACGTGAAGTCTACTGAAATGTTGGTGAAAGAAAACTCATGAATCACATACACGGACATCGAGAGATCCTAGTTCAGGAAGAGCTCATGCCACTTACGTCATCATCTTGGAGTGGGGAAGCTTAGTTGTCTCTGGATCCTTCGATTGCTTGCTCTCCAAATGCAAAAAATTAAGCTCGCGTGGATTGATGCCGTGAAATAAGTTTTTGTTCTGACAACTGGGCATCAAGACTTATTTCTGAATATATCAACCAATCAACATTATGAGTCTCCTCAGATGGAGGGTTACCGACAAAAATGCAAAGACTTCGAAACGTTGCCAAAAAACTGGTAGCTAGTTTAAACGCGTTGTGAACATTTTTCGACTGTTATGCTGGAAAATTGTAGATCAGGTAATTCAAAATAGTAAACTACAGTAGCACTTCCCAAAGCTTGCCAACCTATACTGAAGAGGAAAACAATGGCCGAGCTTCAGGAATCTTGCTGCATCAAGATCAATAACGCCTCGACACTTATATTTCTGGCGATATACTTAAGAAGCAGATATATAACTTCCTAATATTATGACTACTAATGTAACATTGATATTCAAAGTTCTCTCGATGCGAACGTTTTCTTTTCGCCCACATAACCTAATTCCAATGAAAAGCAGTTATTTTCAAGCGCCGAATAGACCGTGGCTGCCTACGTAGTAGCGATTTCTGACCTGTCGGATCAAAACTGGCAAAAGTATTTTCAAAATTGGTTTAAACGAAAGGAACTTTATGTCTTATGAAAAGTTGTAAAATTAATAGTATTAATATGTTAATAACTTTTTCTTAATTTCAAAACTTATTGAGAATATTATATAATTGAGAAATTTTAAAATAAATTGGATCGTTCTTGTCAATTGGCGATAATTATAACTTTTGTAAACATCGCGTACATTGTTGGTATATTTTCCTGGACCAGGACAGGACAGGTTTTCCTAGAAGAGCTAGTATTAAACCACGAGGGAGTACTCGTCCTCCGAACCATTCCCTTTAGTTACGAGTACTAACTCAAATTGCTACCTGAGCACCGTCCATCAAGTATTGTCACCGATACTAAGACGGAAGTAAATGCATCCATAGCCTTGAAGTTTTGGAATTTGTTGTCAAGTTCTCTAGTTTCTTTTCCTGTGTTTTCTTCGAGGACCGTGGGATTAAACAAACTTATCACTTTGTGACAATATACAGTAGAAGTTGCATTCTTTCTTGATCTTACACGACATTTTAGCTTAATCATTCGGGTACTAAAACTCCTTAATGGACGCATTATAACATCATTATTAGCACAACTTCGGCTGATAAAACGAATGCTGGTATTTCAAGAATATATAGGTACATCAAGTAAAAAACTAAACATCATGAATATAAAATTAGGTGAGAGACACTTTTGGTGTGAACGTTAAACATGGCTACCAAATTGCCGTTTCTTTGAAAGTGTGAAAAAGTACCGCCGGCCGCGGAGGGTTCATCGTAGCAGAGAGCGGGTATTGTACCTTTACCTACGCACTCGATATAACTACCTTTAATATTTTTCTTTCCTCTACGTCTTTTCGATAATAATTCCGAAACAATCGATTGATTTATCTTCAAGTATTGCAGCGGGTAATTAATTTTTTACACTAATAACCGGGATACCTGATGGTAAATTGTCACCGTTGCCCATGGACGTCCGTAACATCAAAAAGTATCCGTTTTTAATCTACCCATAATCTACTTTGTTCATATATGTGTAGGAGCTTTGTTTTTTATTTTCATGCTCAAATTTTACTGTAAGGACGGGCCACTTTTTATTAGTTGGAATTTATTTTAATTGCCATATTCTTTAATAAAAATTATAAAAAGTAAAAATCAAAACACAAAAAATTAAACCTTAATAAACAGTGGGTTTAAGATAAAAGACAATGTTGTGCCGCCGTTACCAGAGTCGCTTATGCGCTATTTTGTTTCGAGTGTATGTGTAGTATGTAGATCGCGTTATCTTGTATATTAGAGATTCTTCAGCACGCCGTATTACAAAACCCCATAAAAATTCAGTCTCTATATTTTTTTATGTTGCTGAAGGTAGAAATTCAGAAAATAAAGTTCTAACAAACACACTGTTTGTGGTGCACTTTGCAGAAAGGCGGACGTTAAATTCTTTTTTTATAACTATACAGAATTCAACGAACTCAATCATTTCCGTACTCATACTTACTGGGAGGCTTACATGGTTGCCTAGATACTACCCTCTTCATAAACCAATCGTGGTCGTTTTCAACGTCATTTCGGTTGCAGTAACACAAGATGCAGGTATACTGCTGACTTCTTAGTCGACAACACTTCATTTGGGGCCAAGTGTTGTAAATGTGCATGATCAACAGAAATTCCGTAACATCACGTAGCTGTCTGTTATCAAACAGATATCCTTAAAGTGTTTAAAAAAGAGTGGGGAAAGGTGACACAAAAAATAAACGAATGCTAAAAATATTTTCATATAAATTAGACAATAATTCGATGATATTTCTTAAACAGAGTAGTATTTTCAGTAACTTAAAGAGTGCGATAGGGTTCACGAGACGTTCGGAGTCTCTGTCGTACATCAAGCGGAGACCTCGGTGGCTGGACGGCGTGTTACCAAATGACTTGTACATCTTTTCTACTTGCTATTGCTTCTTTACAACACTACAATAGGGCAGTCAAATAGTACCATGTCTGAGGTGTACTGTGGGTTCACTTTGATTGCTGTTTTTTTATCCACACACAACAATACTTTTCTGTTGCCCTAAATCTAAAAATATTACGTCAATGTTCATGTAACACACCGGTATAATATGAATAGTCTTTGCTCGTATCTAGATACTTGAAGGTGGCAACCATAATATAGGCTTCAATAAATTAAACGCTCTAATATCTGACATGTGCTCCCTAAGGTTTAATTAATTGTTTATTAGTCACAAGTAAATCCACTCCCATTGTTTGTAACAGTATCGTCGCAATGTCAGAAATGTTTCACAGAATTTCTGTAGTAGCATATAAACAAAAAAATTATTTTTAAATAATTTTATAATATAGATACACTTTCCCATTTCATTATACTCGTAAGACTACAGCTAATTTTGCACTTATCAAAATATGTACCAAATATGTACCCTTTGATAAAAATTTTGATAACATAATAACCATAGCTATAAATACCAAATGCCGACTGTGAATGTTTCCATCACAAGGTTATGGGTCTACTGTATTGAAATGTCCTCACGTTGTGATATATTGATTTTATTATGACAGAATTTATGTATCTTCTAGGTTTTCTTTTATGACTACTTCTGAAAAACTTCGTATATATTGAATTCCCGACAACTACTCTGTAAAAAATTTCATGAATATTTTTCACTTTATCATCATCATAATGAACAACCGACTCCTGATGGGTTTGAGTCCCTTCTCTCGACGAGAAAGGATTATGGCTAGCCAGTGCGGTCTGCATTCAAATAATCATTTAATCCAACGATTGTCTGGTGTACGGTAGATGTGGTCAGCCTATTGCCACTTCTGCTTGCTAACCTTTAGGGTTATGCAGAACAAAATTGGCTGGTACTATGTAATTCTTATTCCTAAGAAATACAACGAGCAAAGATTTGTGAGCAACATTGAGTTTATGGAGAAGCTTGAAGTTTTTAATAATTCTTTAAATCAATTTTACACACGTGAAAGATTAATATGGTGAATCACCTTAAATAATTTAACTCAAAGAAAATACGAGATATATATCAAGTAAAGAGCTTAGTAGAGTAAATGAAAGAAATTCTATGGACATGTAAAAAAAATACACGTTTGCTTAATAAATATTATCTCTACTTAAGAGTATAAGAGTACTTAGTGCAAGTTCCATAGATTCCGTCTTAAAAAGTTATGTGCAAACAGCTTAATAATGATGATTATTTCGCTCAAGCGCAAAGCGCAGAATGTTGTCTAGATACTGGATACTAAAGTTGGCATTCATTATCCCAGCACTTAATAGATGCAGTCTCAAACAATGTTTTAGAATGGACTCCGTTGTAACAAAATTGCATTGTAAACATATATGACTTGTATACATTTAGTAAATTCTAGTGTTGAATAAATGACCGAATAGAAACTATGTTATCTGGCACCACTTTGCGAACTTACGTACAAGCGTTTATCATTAACAAATAAGAGTAATAAGCGAGTCTCTTGGTTTTATCGTAGTCTACAACACACCGGTGCTGCCTTTGATGTTGCGGATCTACTTGGGAGGCAGTGACCACTCACCCTACCATCTGCTCGTTTATCGACCATTGATACAAAAAAAAAAGAAAATTAAAACGGCCTCAAAAGAAAAACCACAAAATGGAACTAAAAAGTGTAATTTATTTTAAATAAAATATTATTATGTGAAGATAATATAATGATATTAATTAACAAGAATGATTTGAAAATTTAATTGCCACTATTAAAAGCAAACGATTACCTTAGGGTTAAAATATCGAATGCTTAGAGGCATCATGGTTGCATTCGCCAACACATTCTCCCACGTAAATACTTTTATATTCAACTCTCATAATAAATCATATATCATCACACATCGTGCTGACGGATTGTTGGAAAGAAGATTAATATTAATATTATTATAACAAATTTAGTTGATATATCATTACATAGTATAAAACAAAGTCACTTTCTCTGTCCCTTTGTATGCTTAAATCTTTAAAACTACGCAATGGATTTTGATGCGGTTTTTTTAATAGATAGAGTGATTCAAGAGGAAGGTTTATATGTATGATAACATCCATTAAATA
>DWPT01007780.1:0-10585 GCA_018251895.1 Agathymus mariae mariae | reverse complement strand
TTTGCATGGTTTGATTGGTTTTTAAAATACTTTTTTCATGAATTGTATAAAAAACAATTTTAATAGAAAGTAAATAAGAAAATTTGGAAATTAATAATGTCTGAACTTCAAATACAGAAATGTGTAATATCATACTTTGGGGAAACGGAGGAATTTGGATTACCTTAATATGACATAAATTATGACAAGGTCGGACAAGAAATGTCAACATTACAAAATTCGTGTTATGTAATTTGTGAATAGCACCTTACAGGTGGGATTATAATTAAGGGTTAACTTATAAATAGGTAAAAAAATCCCAATAAGCAAGACAAATCCTGATAAATATAATCCAGAATTATGTGGCAACGTAAAAAAAAAATTCAGAAAAAGGAGAGGCAAAATCTCATTAAGGTAGTAATGTGGTACTCATAAAACACCCAACTATTCAAAGTAAAAAAAAATACTGCCATCACATGTAATTTTGCATAATTAAAACTAGTTAGTTAACAAAGAGATTTACAGCTTCCCTTGTGATCGGCAATGCGTCGTTCGCACTCCTGGTATTACGGATATGCCTGAGTTATGGTGACAAAAAGTCGTCACGACGATGACGCCGATAAGTAATGTTAAGCCATCACGCAGCATGTAAGCTCATTTGCTGTTACCATAAAAAAAGATAAATGCCTTTTCTGATTTTGTTTTTTTTTTTTGCTTAAAACTGCTTATGCATTGTATATGAAGAACAAAAAGTAATGAAAAACAATATTTGTTTTAGATGCCGGAATAAATATTTTTATAGTAATATTGACGAAATTTTTTTCAATCTTTCACTAGATTATTAAATGTAACAATAAATTGCAAGTAAATTGAGAATCCCACAACGTGTGAAAGAAAATATTCAATACACATAAGTACTACGTCTTAATTGCCTCGGGACGTTTCCATAATATGTTCTCACCCTCCGACATCGTTAAATAAATTTCCATGATCAATTATATGACTACGGTAATGGCGCACCAACTCAGGGTAGTCCTTGAAATTCGTTAGCAACACACTTGTGTTTCTTAAGCACCGCCATGTTTAACTGACTGCCCATTGGTCACTTCTTTCTTTGGTAAAGGAATGCCCTCTCATCCTGAGAAAGGATCGGAAGTTTTTCTACTTCTATTTAAACAAAACCAATGTCTGACAATAAATCTTAAAGAAAAACGTTTCACCACTATCCTTAATTTACTTTTCTATTAACGCTTGGGTTCTTTTTTATGTTTTAGGCAAACACATAAAGTCTGGTTGCACTTTTTTACTTTGTGTTCTATAGATTTAAGTTATTTCTCTCAATTTCTTTCCGTTTCTGTCACTATACGTGAAAATCCAAAAAAATATAATATACTTTAAAATTTCAAAACCCAAAATAAACCAAAATGCACTTCAACTTTTTTTTATGTTATTAGCCGACAAACGAGCAGATTAGCCACCTTTGGTAAGTGGTCACCGTCGCCCATGGACATCAGAAAGAACAAAGGTATAACCGATGCGTTGTTGGCCAGAAAATGAGAAGAAGGTAAGAAAGAAAGTACTGGCTCTCAAGCCCCCCGCCGGAACACGTCGAGTCATTTTGCGCCTGACTCAAGCAAGAGCGTGGTAGCGATTCAGCCAAGCTTCACCGAGAGATGATAATAACAATAATAAAATTAACGACTTAATAATAATATTGATAATATAATCCTTAGGAGAAGTTAGGCTTCTGTCGCCTCTTACGACACCCTGTTCTGTCAGCATGGGATTGAGGGATTATTCTGGGCCGCCCCAATACGGCAAAAATACGGCTATTTCACTTATGTGTACAAATTGCTTAAATTAACTTGCCTCATAATAATTTAAAGGGTAAATAAAAAACAAAACGCAAAACTTTAATTCATGTGAAACATCTGGACTGTACATATAAACTAATTTCGCCATAACTACGATACATACAATAATGAGTCAAATATAATAAAGGCTTATAACTTCATTATACCAGCTATCGTCCATATTTCAACATAAAACATTTTAGTCAGAAGACTTTTTTCATAAAATATAATGTTTAACAGTCCACACAATTTAAAAATATTTTCCGCTTTGAGGTTCCAAAGTGTTCAAGCTCGGGTTTAAAGTGAAACTGGGTAGTTTAGTATCGTAAACTGGACAACTTTTGTTCCGTGGCTTTTCGAAATTTGCAATTCAAAATCTAGTTCCTGAAACTTGTATCTTTAGGCAAACGCTTGTTGGAAAACAGAACTTTTGTAAAAGATACCGCTCAAAAGTCAGAAACTCTTCGTATCTCCGTGTATTGCCGAGAGAATGTGTAAACCTGAAAAGCTAGCAGAAGAAGAAGTAATTGGCAGAGAGAAGGAATCAATTATATACTTGTACTACTTCTTTTACACATTATATATACATTACACATGAATGTTTATAGGTAATGACTCTCTGAACTTAATTTTCGCCCACTTCTACATGTTCAAATTATTTAACATTTTGGACACAGTATGAAGCAATGATAATATTTTATTTTTATAATTGTGACTGATTTCAAGAATCCTCCGGAAAGCCTTGCCAGCTTGCTGAATACCAAGCTGTGCCTGTGTGGAATTGTAGAGACGTTAACGGCCAATCCGAAATTCTATGATTTATAACGCCCGATCGCTTTAATAATGCCAATAGAAATCATCAGCTTTAAACACAATACAGAGCAAGTAGAAGTTCGTGTAATTTTTCCATCCACACACACACCCTACACACACACATCTATCTACACATCCAACTTACTTACAACCAAAACAGAACATTGGTCTATGTACACTTTACACAAACATTATAATACTCCCAATTCGTAATCTCACATGAATCACAACATGTTCAAAGCGAAAGAGCATGTTCGAAATGGCGCTTGGGATTAGCTCAGAATTTATCGCGCTCGGACCCGCGAAGCTTAACTTTGTCCTGTTCTCACTTTGCTTTCCCAATAACGTTACGGACAAACTGCTTTTATTTACATAAATTCAGTAAGCAGTTACTCTTTTCAAAAGCCATAACTCTAGTGGTTCGGAGGGCAGCGTCCTACATGGAAAACTGAGGCATTACCCTGCCTGTTATTTATGTGCATATTAGTAACTTGTAAACCGCCTTCGCTTCGCTTCAGAAACGCCTTACGTTTAGAAATATTACACGCATTGTTTTAGGACTGGGTCTTCGTCGTTAAATTAGAAATATAATAATTTATAACTTTTTATTTATAGACGGATTGAAATGAAACGAAATATTAAATGATGCTTACTGCAATATCATAGTGAAAACCAAAACGAAATCCGTTAAGCCGTTTCAGAGATTAGGGCGCACAGACGCACAAACGCACAGACAAACAGTCACAAATTCTATCAACTAGTATTTAAGGTTCTATTGTTTTATAAAAGCCTCCAATAATAGTATTCATATATACTTCATGTACAAAAAGCGATCACTTAAAATTTTATTATATGTATTGATTAAATATCATTTGCTTTAGTATACCTGTCAATCTGCATAAAATACATTGTAATGGATTATAGCTCATACCACGAGCCCAGCAATGGAACAGTTGAGGATTGAAATAAGTTGTGCTCGTTCATCTGATGATGATCAGGTCTCTAGCAAACAAGAATCCTATTAAAGGTGCTCAGTTCCACCAAATTTAAATTCAATCCAAGACGCACGGTGGTAATATTTATTTTGGCTAGCGACCATCTTCAAGTTAAACTCTACCGCGGTATTGGTGATACCTTAGGTGAGCAGATATCCACCATCTACAGTCGCCAATAAACGTAAACAGCACTTGAGAAATTTCTACTACAAGTCGGCCATGGCAGAATATCTTTTTCATGTATTTTGATGAATACCATCTCCAGATCTTTCCAGAACATACTTTCCAGATCTGGTATATGTTTGCATTAACATTTGGTACAGTAGATATATATTATAATAGAAAAGCGAAAAGACAATCGAAACTGACATACAATGAATGCATTAAAGCTAATGACAAGGAAACTTTTAACAGAAACGAAGCTAAATAGGGTGAAGTCCTGGGCCACTTTAACTGGTTCTAATGGATCATAATGTCTTGTTTCACCGCTGAAGAGATGCTAACATTCCTGCACATCTATACATGTAATAAAATTCTGTACTTAAAGGATATATGAGAGAATTTATTATTAGGGGCCTTTATGAACGCAATAGGATCCAAAAAAATAGTTTTAGAGCTTTTGTCTGTACGTTGTAATGGATTCCGTTTTGGTTTTCACTAATGTTTTGCAGTAAGCATCACCTAATATTTAAAGTTAATTCCATTTTTTTATGTTGACAGCCGACAAACGAGTAGACGAGCAACCTGATGGTAAGTGTATTGATATTAGGAAGACCAAAAGTATCATTGACACGTTGTCAGCCAGGAAATGAGTAGAAGGCAAGTAAGAAAGTACTGGCTCTCCAGCCCCCGGCTGAAACATGACGGGTCGTTTGGCGGCTGACTCAAGCAAGAGCGTGGTAGCGATTCAGCCAAGCTTCACCGAGAGATGATAATAACAATAATAAAATTAACGACTTAATAATAATATTGATAATATAATCCTTAGGAGAAGTTAGGCTTCTGTCGCCTCTTACGACACCCTGTTCTGTCAGCATGGGATTGAGGGATTATTCTGGGCCGCCCCAATACGGCAAAAATACGGCTATTTCACTTATGTGTACAAATTGCTTAAATTAACTTGCCTCATAATAATTTAAAGGGTAAATAAAAAACAAAACGCAAAACTTTAATTCATGTGAAACATCTGGACTGTACATATAAACTAATTTCGCCATAACTACGATACATACAATAATGAGTCAAATATAATAAAGGCTTATAACTTCATTATACCAGCTATCGTCCATATTTCAACATAAAACATTTTAGTCAGAAGACTTTTTTCATAAAATATAATGTTTAACAGTCCACACAATTTAAAAATATTTTCCGCTTTGAGGTTCCAAAGTGTTCAAGCTCGGGTTTAAAGTGAAACTGGGTAGTTTAGTATCGTAAACTGGACAACTTTTGTTCCGTGGCTTTTCGAAATTTGCAATTCAAAATCTAGTTCCTGAAACTTGTATCTTTAGGCAAACGCTTGTTGGAAAACAGAACTTTTGTAAAAGATACCGCTCAAAAGTCAGAAACTCTTCGTATCTCCGTGTATTGCCGAGAGAATGTGTAAACCTGAAAAGCTAGCAGAAGAAGAAGTAATTGGCAGAGAGAAGGAATCAATTATATACTTGTACTACTTCTTTTACACATTATATATACATTACACATGAATGTTTATAGGTAATGACTCTCTGAACTTAATTTTCGCCCACTTCTACATGTTCAAATTATTTAACATTTTGGACACAGTATGAAGCAATGATAATATTTTATTTTTATAATTGTGACTGATTTCAAGAATCCTCCGGAAAGCCTTGCCAGCTTGCTGAATACCAAGCTGTGCCTGTGTGGAATTGTAGAGACGTTAACGGCCAATCCGAAATTCTATGATTTATAACGCCCGATCGCTTTAATAATGCCAATAGAAATCATCAGCTTTAAACACAATACAGAGCAAGTAGAAGTTCGTGTAATTTTTCCATCCACACACACACCCTACACACACACATCTATCTACACATCCAACTTACTTACAACCAAAACAGAACATTGGTCTATGTACACTTTACACAAACATTATAATACTCCCAATTCGTAATCTCACATGAATCACAACATGTTCAAAGCGAAAGAGCATGTTCGAAATGGCGCTTGGGATTAGCTCAGAATTTATCGCGCTCGGACCCGCGAAGCTTAACTTTGTCCTGTTCTCACTTTGCTTTCCCAATAACGTTACGGACAAACTGCTTTTATTTACATAAATTCAGTAAGCAGTTACTCTTTTCAAAAGCCATAACTCTAGTGGTTCGGAGGGCAGCGTCCTACATGGAAAACTGAGGCATTACCCTGCCTGTTATTTATGTGCATATTAGTAACTTGTAAACCGCCTTCGCTTCGCTTCAGAAACGCCTTACGTTTAGAAATATTACACGCATTGTTTTAGGACTGGGTCTTCGTCGTTAAATTAGAAATATAATAATTTATAACTTTTTATTTATAGACGGATTGAAATGAAACGAAATATTAAATGATGCTTACTGCAATATCATAGTGAAAACCAAAACGAAATCCGTTAAGCCGTTTCAGAGATTAGGGCGCACAGACGCACAAACGCACAGACAAACAGTCACAAATTCTATCAACTAGTATTTAAGGTTCTATTGTTTTATAAAAGCCTCCAATAATAGTATTCATATATACTTCATGTACAAAAAGCGATCACTTAAAATTTTATTATATGTATTGATTAAATATCATTTGCTTTAGTATACCTGTCAATCTGCATAAAATACATTGTAATGGATTATAGCTCATACCACGAGCCCAGCAATGGAACAGTTGAGGATTGAAATAAGTTGTGCTCGTTCATCTGATGATGATCAGGTCTCTAGCAAACAAGAATCCTATTAAAGGTGCTCAGTTCCACCAAATTTAAATTCAATCCAAGACGCACGGTGGTAATATTTATTTTGGCTAGCGACCATCTTCAAGTTAAACTCTACCGCGGTATTGGTGATACCTTAGGTGAGCAGATATCCACCATCTACAGTCGCCAATAAACGTAAACAGCACTTGAGAAATTTCTACTACAAGTCGGCCATGGCAGAATATCTTTTTCATGTATTTTGATGAATACCATCTCCAGATCTTTCCAGAACATACTTTCCAGATCTGGTATATGTTTGCATTAACATTTGGTACAGTAGATATATATTATAATAGAAAAGCGAAAAGACAATCGAAACTGACATACAATGAATGCATTAAAGCTAATGACAAGGAAACTTTTAACAGAAACGAAGCTAAATAGGGTGAAGTCCTGGGCCACTTTAACTGGTTCTAATGGATCATAATGTCTTGTTTCACCGCTGAAGAGATGCTAACATTCCTGCACATCTATACATGTAATAAAATTCTGTACTTAAAGGATATATGAGAGAATTTATTATTAGGGGCCTTTATGAACGCAATAGGATCCAAAAAAATAGTTTTAGAGCTTTTGTCTGTACGTTGTAATGGATTCCGTTTTGGTTTTCACTAATGTTTTGCAGTAAGCATCACCTAATATTTAAAGTTAATTCCATTTTTTTATGTTGACAGCCGACAAACGAGTAGACGAGCAACCTGATGGTAAGTGTATTGATATTAGGAAGACCAAAAGTATCATTGACACGTTGTCAGCCAGGAAATGAGTAGAAGGCAAGTAAGAAAGTACTGGCTCTCCAGCCCCCGGCTGAAACATGACGGGTCGTTTGGCGGCTGACTCAAGCAGGAGGGTGGTGGCTAGCCAGACAGGCTTCATCGAAAGATAATAATACCAATGATAATATTAAAGACTTAATAATAATACTGATAATATGGTCCTTACGCGAAGCCCTACCACCAAGCAGGATGACTTCTGTCGCCTCTTATGAAACCCTGTTCTGCCAGCGTGGGATTGGGGGGAATATCCGTCCATAAATAGAGACTGTATTGTAATGTATTGAAAATATATTACATTTATTTCTAATTAACAGAACGAAAAATGCCCAGTCTTATAAAAACGCAGGTGCTTATTCTAACCTAAAGTAGTTTTTCTGAAGCGAAGCGAGGGAATTTGTATATATTATATATGTAAGTTATCCATAACTAGATCTTTGTCTAGTGTAGTCCCTTTCAAAGTATGGAATGAATTATCATTAAGAGAAACTTAAAACTTGTACAAAATAAGATCAGATCAGATTATATGTTTTTCAAAATATTTTTTTACAATTTCGTCGAGTATTCAAGCCTGCCCCAACATGGCCAAAATGTACGTGGTTCAAGCTGTGGTGAATTTTCCTTTATATTATATACATGATGAAAGTATACCATAGAACATTTCAAACAATTTGGATCAGTCCGTTAACATTATAGTACGTCGTTGGTACCTTTAAGGTCGGACACGTCGATGTTGCAGTTTCCAATTGTGTAGCTTTTAGTGCCGAACTAAATTTAGCAACTTTGGAGGGGTTAACTTTGTACTCATTGCACGTGGCCAGATCAGTAGAGATGTCTTTATCTAAATGCTGCAGTGAGTTCCCTGTTATATAAGCCTTGTAGTTATATTATAATGGAAGTACTATAGAACGATATTAAGAAGAGAAAACCTTTGAATTCACCTGTGTTGCACAAAGAAGCAGCTTAAGTTAGCTAAAGTGAGCTGAGCGGCAGTTTAGAGATTTTAATACCGTCTCACCCAATTCTGCGTTTTTTTGTAAGTTTTTTTTTATACTGCACATAATATTTTTACACGTAATGTAAAGATTAATTTAAGATGTAATTATTACATTTTAATACGCATATAATTTACGGGTAGTAAGTTACGCGTGTACGCTAATTACAACAGGCACTTTCGCTCTAGTTTCCACTTGGCTGATACTGTGATTTAAACTTTAGTAATAACGAAAACTACGATAGTTAAAAATGTATGTTAGTCAATATTATTACGAGTAGTATTACTCGGAAAAACTCATTGCAAATACGTATTTTGCACGCTTTGTATTAATATATAATATGTTATATGAGTGTACGTGTAAAAGGACTTTTGTGAAGTCAATTTTCACTCACGCAGTCGTAAATACATACAAGCTTACACATAATTAAGATCCAACTAATGATATAATCATTTAATTATAAACAGTGACAATAGACAGAATAACCGATAAGTGTTATAATTTTTTCATCATAGATGTTGCTGGGATATATTTTTAATATTAATTCAAATTAAATGATTAATGGTATTTTATTATATCTAATATATAATAGCGCTTAAATTAAATGTTATATTTAAGTATTATATTAAACATGAAATAACATTAAGTTTTATTATAAAATTAAAATACCACAAATATGTGGGTACTTTTGCAAATTTTCTTTGAAAACGAAATTCCGAACCTCTAAATTACTTATTCACATTCGTTTGTTATCACTCTATATTCGCCGGTTCTGTCCTTTCAATGAAAATATTATTGCGTGCTCGTATCTTTAATCGGATCACATAGAATATTATATACCCCATGGGTCCATATTTAATTTTACGCATGTTACTATGCGAAGGGAAAATAACTTTAAATTATGACTTTATTCATTATATAACATTAAATAGAATTTACGCTAATATTGTAACCAAATAAATATAATTTACAACAAAATTTAATTTACTCTTGCGTTTTCTGTTATTTAAAAATACCATTACGGAAGCAGCATTGGTTGAATAATAATACAAGTTAACGATACAGAAATCACAATTGAATAAATGTACAAGTTAATGGCCAGATAACTGTAAAATACTTCTAATTTATATTAAAATTATATTCTATTTAACACCTCGTCTTTGTGTTATACTTTCAGCATTCCGTACAATCAAAACAATAGAGTCTATTATTTTTTGTGTTGAACCTAATAGGAACAATTGCGTGTCTGTTTTCATGTATATGTAATTTTCTAATCTACTGGACAAAAAATTATTGAATTTTGTAAACAATGATTTGGATGTATACTGTAAATAAACTAATTTTGATATAAGGAGTTAACTTTGAGGTTGCATTATAAGAAAATGAAAAAAAAAATTGTCATGTTCTGGCGTAGCTTTTAGACTATTGTCTAACAAAAAAAACCTGTAAACTACACCTTAACACAGCCCAGACGACGAAAGCACTCAAGATAGATCAGGCCGATAAACCATTAAAACTTACAAACGATGCAATTATAAAATTGAATTTCATAAACTACATTACCATTATACAAAAAGTAATTATTGTCGAATGATAAATTCGTTACCACGACATGGTGGAATACAAATTATGTTTACATTCTGATGTCCTCAACTCAATGACTGTCAACAATTGGTAGCAAGAGAAAGCCTTTCGATTTTATTATTCCGTCGCCAAAATGCTGACAGAATAAATCGAAGCGAAATGAAAATTGACGTCGACACTGTTATTCTTACCACGCCGTATAGGCGTTTCTTCTTAAAATTTTCCTTCTAAATCATAAAACCCAAGTTCTTATCATGCTTCAGAGTCATGAAAGCTTTGAATAATTTTCCTGCTCTGAAACCTATTGATGAATGCTTATTGGGATTTATTTAGCTTATTTGCATTTTTCCTTTAAGTTGCTTTGAGATAAGATTTTATCGTCTATGCGAATTTCTTATATGTTGCTAATACTTTTTTGATATAACGAAACATCTTATTTTATATTATATTAACAAGAATTACATCAGATTTCAATATTTATTCTTACGTACACAATGAAAGAATAAAGAATTACTTATGGGTGTTTGTTTATCTGTTTGTGAATGAAACAAAAAAGTATTGTTAGAGCACGTATAATAAATACACCACTGACCAACACTACACTCTTATTGTATCTATAACAATTATCGGA
>DWPT01007779.1:0-10586 GCA_018251895.1 Agathymus mariae mariae | reverse complement strand
ATAATATATATTTTTAAATTAGTATAAGCAAGCAGTTTTGTTTGAGATCACAACATAATGAAAATAATGACGGCATAATTATGTCTTATCCATACTTTGACTTCTTAACTCATACTCTGACTTGGTAGGTATGATCTGAAATCTTTGTGGAATAAAAGTTGTAGCGAAAATTTTTAATAGCAGTTTACCTGTGTCTTCGGTGATCATTCGCTCTATCAACGGCACGGACGGGTATAATCGGAGAGATTCTTTTATAACTTGCTCCAAATACTTCATCTGTTGAAGATCGCTGTTGAGTTATATAAACAAAAAAAAATCTTAATATTTTTTTTCTTATTAGGGTACTAATCAATACCTACATATGGAACATTTGTTGGAAAATTTTATATAGGTGTACTTTGCTATCGATATGGAAGTCAAAACATATTATTTTGGAATTATTGTCTGTCTGTTTGTAGGACAACTGTCTGATAATAAAACTACTGAATAGATTTGAATGATAGTTATATGCAACCACACATATCGTGGTACTTAGCGGGGTCGTTAGCCGGACGGTTCGAGCTCTCACTCTTACCGCCGGCGACCCTGGAAGTGTAATTTAGGTCGCCTCTTACGGGACGCAGGGGATACCATAGCTCGTATTCTGATCCTGAGCTAGGGACTTCTTAAATACTTACGAATACTAATAGCGCCATTTAATGGTGAATTGCTACATAATATTATAACTTTCAATAAAAAACTATGTAAACGTTCGAATCTTAAACAGATAAACCAACATGCATTTATATATATATATATATATTTATATATTATTCATATATATTTTCATATATATATTCATTCATATATTCATTGTTTTATATGTGTATATATGTGTGTTCATGCTTCATACTTAGTCGTGGGATCTCTATCCAAGTCGTCGCCAAGAATACTTTTCTGCTCTTCCAGTATCTTCTCTTGAACGTCGGGATGTTTGGACAACAGATAGAGCGCAAAACATATGCCAGACGTCGTTGTGTCGTGACCCTGCAGGCAATTTATATGATAACTATGACAAGCAAGAATTTGCAGTGAATGCAATGTCATGCATCGTGACAATCAATACGCACCACTAAAGTAGGTACGACACACCAGGTTATGTAACGTGCACTCAATATACTTAAGACTGAATTGTTGTTTTGTTACTGTTATCTCAATAACGATACAGTAAGTCTGTAATTTATATTTGCGTAAGTTTTCATTTCGCGTTGACTCCATCGATATAAATAAAATAAAATAAAATATCGGTGACAAATGCTTATAAATCATTGTTAATTCAAACCTAAATGAAGTCCCCACTCGCGTTCCAGTTAATAATTCTAACCTTGAGGACTCTCGTATGAGGCGGAATTGCTGTGATTAATATTTCAATTCAAGCAATTGTTTTCACCTCGAACATAAATGTGTCAACTTCTTCCCGAATTTGTTCGTCGTTAATTCTCTGGCCGTCAACTTCTGCAAGGAGGAGCAAGTCCAAAAACACATGTTGATTCCGTATACCTGAAATAAATACAGTTTTGATGACTTTTACCTACTTAAGTAGATCATTGCAACCTCATGTCCATAGGATATTTGGAGAAGCCATAACAATTTTTGGTATCAATTTTTCAGACGTTCGCTGCACAAATTTCAACTTGAGGAGTCTGGGATCCCATTACTCTGCGCCAGTGCACATTGATCGAGGGATTATTCGCTAATTTTACTGTATAAATTTCACATCCATAAAGTGGCTTTCGAAGCACGTAACGTTCAAAAAATTTTGCAACATTTGTTATTCCAAATAATTTCATCAAAGTACCGATCCTGTCCGAAGTTACATCTTTATCGATACTTATGATTAAAACAAGCATTTGGATAGTGAGTAGCTGTAAATATAAATAAAACATGAAAAATACTGAAATAATGGTTTAAATACCTTGAAAGTCATTTAAAATATATAGAATAAATAAAAACAGCAAAATCTAAACATAATTCACAGAAGTTATTATTACATGTTAATCATCACAATTATATATAAATTAGGCTAATATATGAATTCTTCAATATTTCAATAATAAATCAGTGGCCGTATTGGGGCGGCCCAGAACACTCCCCCAATCCCATGCTGGCTGAACACTTTGTCGTAAGAGGCGACCGAAGCCAGCCTGCTTGGTGGTAGGGCCTTGCGTAAAGATTATATTATCAATATTATTATGAAGTCGCTAATAATATTATTGGTATTATTATCTTTCCGTGAAGCCTGCTTGGCTAGCTACCACCCTCCTGCTTGAGTCAGCCGGCAGTACTTTCTTTCTTACCTTCCTCTCATTTCACGGCTGACAACGCATCAGTGATCATCAACACATCAGTGGTCTTGCTAATGTCCATGGGCGACGATGACCACTTATCATCAGGTGGCTCGTCTGCTCGTTTGTTGGCTATTACCATAAAAAATACACATTATCCTAATATATTTTAATGTATATTTATAATGCAGATTTCAAATAGTTTAATAACTGTCTCGTAGTTCAGTACGTATGCACCACCAATAACAACCATTCACCACTAGTTCCGTTATTCTAATGCCGCCAAAATGGCTGCCAGCATGCGAGTACTATCCGCTATTTTTTTAAGGTACTTAGTATATATTAAGAGTAGTTCGCAAAATTTGAAGGTAATTCGCAAATTTTTAAGTAATTTCACCTTAAGGACCATAATAATTTATGATGGCAATACACTTTCCACAACTCAAACAATTTAGTCCTTACATTATATCAAACAAAATAAAATTTCAGAAATTACTTTGTTGGAGAATATATCGATATTCTTAGGTCGTATTCAGATTTATTACAACCAGATCATAACATAACGAATTTGTATGAAAACGCAAAATAGTATTTAGACATAGACAAGTAAGAGATATTAACAAAATTGCAACACCACAGCTTTTTATCTGTATTATTGTGCGGCTGCAGAGTGCATTATGTAAGTGTATGTTTAAGTTTAGCATTTTTCCTTTGTTGTAGCACATAATTATGATATCTTTTAACTATGTGGAACAAAAAATTAAAAATTATTTTAGGAAGCAGCGGTTAAAACATCGTTCTTCAAGAATTCATATTATATGCTGATCGATTCCAAGACGATTAAAAGTCCGTATTTTGTCGGCACATTTAAATCAAATTATTCCATATTCAATTTAAATTCGAACATT
Source organism: Agathymus mariae mariae (assembly GCA_018251895.1). Taxonomy (NCBI): domain Eukaryota; kingdom Metazoa; phylum Arthropoda; class Insecta; order Lepidoptera; family Hesperiidae; genus Agathymus; species Agathymus mariae. Next base: position 7,354 of record DWPT01007779.1, on the reverse strand, counting down.
TTCAGTTATTACGAAATATTATGTCATATAAAAACACAGTGCAATTTGGCTACGTATTTTACGTTTTTATTTTACAAATGGTAAGCAAAATTACTAATATGCTTACAACAATATAATTTTTCCTCAATCAAAAACATCACGTAGGAACAGATTTTTACAAGTTTTTCAAAAGAGATGAAAAGCGTTGCCCATGGTCAACGTTGTCTTTGTGACTCCGCTGGTGTTGCACATGTCTTTACGCGACGCTGACCACTGACCATCACAGATGGCCCGGCTGCTACTTTGACTGCACTTCAGACTAAAAATCTTGTAAGTTCACCTGGGACAGTTCCACCACTAACTATCGTAGAAGAATTTGTTTCAAGTCAATTCAGTATTGTATGTCAGATTGAAGAATGTCAGGGCTAGCACTATTTTTTCTCAGTCTAAATTGAAGGTAAATAAGAGAGAGATTTCAATTCGACTACTCTAATTAAAGTTACAATAATTTTGGTTAGTAAAGTCTTAAATGTTATTATTGGTTCTAGTGAAGTAGTACGACCAGCAATCCTTGAGCCCAAACCAACCGCGGCTGCTCGTGCTGCTACCTGCAGAACAAAGCATGAGGGTATGACATCTCCTTGTCAGTCCCTCCTATTGCGACCTTACATGGTTATTTATATGGTTTAATCTCGAAGGTATTCGTGCAATCAATAGTAAAAAGTTTTATACGTTTTACGATTGCCTTGTCAGAGAGCCAGTAACAAGTAGATTCGCCACTAAACGGTGGGCCGCTTACTTCTTGACCAACAACGCATCGGTGATGATGAAGGTTCATCAACTCGTTTGTTGATTATTGATATTATAAAAATACCTATTTCTGACTTTGCATCCAACTGAGTGATATGGAGATCGTTTAATTCCTTCCGTCGTTTGTTAATCACATCTGTTGTCTGTCCGTGCAGAGTCTTCAGACCGTTCTTCTGAATCTTACTGTATGGCGTCAGATGAAAAATTGCGTCTTCGCCCAAAAACGGGTTACGCATCCGAATTGCGATAAGTCTAGTTAAGCTAAAATCAATTTAAATTGTCTTAATTACACACAGTAATTTACAAATTTTATAGTCTATTATTGGTATCCATTATTTTTGATAATTTTCGCCTTTGTGAATATTTATCAGCATTAATGAAAACACTTTAAGAAATTTTATTTGTCTCAAACTGTAACTCGAAGGTGTGACCTATTTAAAAAAATCACGGTTGGGGATGATATCGTGTAACTGCACCAATTGAGGTTATTTTTAAGTCCGTTAAAAAATAATACGCATTATACTATGTAATAGCACTACTAAATCGGACTGAGAGAGTTGCTTTTCATATACGAATGCTGTGGCAAGCACCAGCTAGTCATAGTTGTGTAGATTCATTAATATTCTTCAATTTTGTACTTCTAATTAATAATTTATTATGTCATACTATGTCATATCATATTTATTTTTGACTATGAATGCTGCTTTTGCAATAAGTACATACATTCATACTTACATACTAATGCCAATACCATAAATCAAATAAAAAGGTCAGATATAATGTGAACTTTATAGATAGAACAGAATACATAGTTTCACTAAACGCAATTGTTATTAACCTCACATTATATGTATATATGAATGTAGGGCATAATGAGATATATTTGTGTGTGAGTGTGTGTGTGTGTGTAAACGCTTATTGATACTTACGCCTCAATTGCTTTTACATATTTCGAGTCGCTGTTTTTTTGTGCGTTGACAGAAACACCCATGACCGCTTCTGTCAAGGAAAACCCATAAACACATACACTTAGATTATCTAACCCAATTCAATATTTAACTTTAACGTTTTGTGCTTATTTATTTTTTTAGATGTGAATTGTTGAATATTGTGTATCACTAGGGGTGTTATGGATATGAAATTTCGGATCTAGATACGGATATATGAATATTTTACCGGTGTCGGTTACGGTTACAGATATTAAATTATTTCGGATTATTCGATTGTTTCGGATAGATTCAGTTTTGTAGAATTGATGATTTAGAAACGGAAAAAAAATATAATCTACTTACAAAGTAACACTTTGACTTTATTTCTAGGTATTATCAGATATTACAATCATAGAAAATAACAATAGTCTTAAAATTTTTATAATAAAAACTGGCTAAAAATGAGAGCGACGTGGCTAAGTATATCAGCTCGGCCGGCGTAAACCTTGCATAACGTGTTTCATTTAGTCTGCCCCTATAGGAAATTATTCGACACTTTTTTATCGGATTCGGTTACGGCCTCGGATATATTTTTATTTCGGATATTCAATAGTTTTCAAAAATCCCTATTTATCACTTAAAAATAGCTTTTTGTTGAAGAAAATGTACAAACCTGTAACATTGTCAAGCGCATATAGCGCTATAATGGGAAATAAATCAACCGGTGGTCCGTCCGACACTCTTATAAGTGTTTTTATCAAGATCTTCTCATTCTTCAAAAACACTGGCAGATAATTCTGCAAGATGTTGAAGTGAAATGCTGGTGTCAAAAACTTACGGTGAATTTTCCATCGGCTGCCTAAAAAATTAAAACTTAATTATATTAATTCTGTATCTCCACGAGTGTCAACCTCGAAGATCTACTGTTTTTCAATATTCTAAAAGATGTAATGTTGTACCGAGAGTTTTCTTGATCTCTCTCATGAGATCATGACTCTAGTCATAAATCATTACATAAATATTGAACGAAAATGTATCCTCCCCATAATTATAGTAATTTCATTATTACTTTAGAAAATTACATTTTTTTTGTTGTTTGTGTACGTTATTCGTTGAACAGTTTTTAAATTATAATGCAAGGCACAGTCTTTTCATATCGGAATAAGTAAGAGTATTCGTATCGTTCAATATTCTTGGGTTGGAACTTATACGATGCCCAAGCTTATTAATAGCTGTTTTCATCAGTTCCGGGGTGGCCAGCGATGGGCATTTTTGCTGTGGTAACTATAGATATGATTTCTGGGGTATGTAAGATTAAGTTGCTGAGACATACCTGTGGAAGTAAGCAGACCGTCTCCTAACCAGGGTCTGAGGAAATTGTATGATCGGCCTTTGGTTATCATGTCTACACGGGACATCACGGGCTAGAAGTAGGAACATTTTCAATAGTTTTAACATCGACAATAATGTTACTACTTATTTTATATAATGTAATTACAGTGCAATTGATAAACTAACGCAGCAACACTATATCAGCAACTAATTACAAAGAAAGATATTTTGAATATCCTCAATTTATACTTTTTATTTTATTAACAAAAAAGCGACTTTAGTTAGAAGCTTTCAATATTTAGAAGTACTGTTGACGTGAATCCTTTTAATTCTAGGAAGGTCAATGCAACTGAAACTTGCCTATCTACCAGTATCTCAGAGTTATACGATATTAACCGCAAACAAATTTTATGGGACGGAAAAAATACACGGCGTCCAACTTGCAACACATTTTTGATGGAATATTTACAAGATATTCGAATGATTTAAACTGTACTTTGTTTTATTTAGAGGCGCAGTTTATAACACTTCATACTATAATAAGTTTAACATTATTATAAAGTTAATTTATAATGTTATATCAAGTTATGATATAACGTCGTATACAAGTGAATATTTTCCAATATACTCGTCGTAGGAGGTAATGTATACTATGCCACTGTGTAGATCTGGTTATATCGATTTTAATAGTGAAAATGAAGTTGGAGAAATGGAATTGCCGTTGTAAGTACAAAAAAATTAAACAATAGTGCCAACTTCGGCATGAAAAAGTAATCAGATAGTCTCGATAACTCTAAATATTCATTAGGAACTCAAACATGTTTTCCTACTCCATTATTTCAAATCATCTATTAATAACATCATTTAATATACCTCTATGTATTTAGGGTGATATAAAATCAGATATCTCTTGTGGAGTAAATACACTCGTACTGCACATCCATACTGATCTTTTAAGTTATTGAGGGCAATTAGAAATTCTGTAAATAAAAATAAAATTACAATTAAATTAACAAATATTATAAACTATAATAATAATGTAGTTTAAACACTTAATGGCATAAATCGAAAATATCGTATCGGTGTTTAAATGGAACTAATTCCTAGTTTATGGGCATGATTGATTCGTTATTAAATGTAGGTACATTTAATCCTTTGTGTTCGATTTTTACGAAAACAATAATCACAATAATAAGTGCCATAAAATCTCGATTACATTAATCTACTTTCGCCAGATTTTTATTACCTGCGATATCGATTATCCTAATGTTGTCAAATCGATGAGAAAAGAATAATTTTGGAAAACTGAATAAAAGTATAGAGTGCAAGGCCGCCCGTGGGCTTTGTTAGACGATATTCGAATACGGAATAAAGAAATCTGTTTACAAAGCGAAATACTTGCTATCCACTAGTGCGACTGTGCCACGGCGACTGTTAACTGGTGTTAGAAGAAGTGTATACTAATAGTGTCATAGAGTTCTTGTGTAGTATTTTAGCGTTTTCACGAACTCGTGCGTCCTGACACGTAACAATTTATTAAGTATGTATAAGTGAAATATTTAAGTGTTAAATATAGATATTAACTTTGTTAGTATCATGTTTTTATTGGAAAGATGTGCTGTGGAGTTACTTTCTCCGTTTCTTCTTCTCAGTGTTAAAGTAGCTTTTCGAAACGCTAGCAAAGGCAAAAATGACGCTCATAATTGTATTTTAACATTATACCTAAAAGAATAAATGGTTTCGAATTGGAATTATGTGGAATTTAAGTAACTTTTTAAACGTAGCCTTGGTTTTGCAGTCTTTTACCTCAATGGGTATTTCTTTTTAATATTTACACCTACAAAGTGTTCTTCTTACTGTACTTAATTCTTGGTCAACGTGTAACTAAAAAAAATGAATATTATGGATTTATTTTCTGAACTTCATGCTATTTTAGGATAGGTACTCATAATGATAACGTTTGTAACTACAGATAATATACCAGTATTGGGGCGGCCTAGAATACTTCCCCCCAATCCCATGCTGGTAGGGCTCCGCGTAAGGATTAAAGTATCATTATTATTATTAAGTCCTAAATATCATTATTGGTGTTATTATCTTTCCATGAAGCCTGCCTGGCTGGCTATCCCTCCTGCTTGAGACAACCGCTAAACGACTTGCCGTGTTCCAGCTGGGTCCTTGAGAGTACGGATATTATGGATATGGAATTTCGGATGTGGTTACGGATACGGATATATGACTAATATTTTACCGGTCTCGACTACGGTTACGAATATGAAATTATTTTACGCTTACAAATATTAGATGACTTAGGAAAGGGAAAAAATATATAATGTATATTTACAAGGTAACATTGACTTTATTTCTAATTGTCATCTGGTATAACAATCATAGAAAAGAACAATAGCCTTAAAAGTTTAATAATAAAAGTTTTAAAATGAGAGCGACGCGGCTGGTGTATCGGCTGGGCCGACGAAAATGTGGCATAACATATTTCAATTAGACTCTGTCGCCATCCAGAATTATAACATTATTTTAAAATCCAGTGATTTACACACAACGGATCCACTTGTTAGATTCAAAAATGATGTAACTACTTTATTTATAACAATAAAACTAACCTCGTCTCGCTTCAAAGAAACTACGCCTTACGTTTATATTTAGCACCTGCATTGTTTTAGGGCTGTTTTTTTAGTTCTATGAATTAAAAATATATATTTATTTATATATTTTTTTTTATTTTAATATTAATTGATACTTATTGCAATAAATTTGTGAAAACCATAACGAAATCGCTTAAGCAGTTTCTAACAATTATTGTTTTGCATTCTATTGCGTTAATAAAGGGACCTAATAATAGTTTTTCACATATGAAGTTCATGTACATAAAACGATTAGTTAAAATTTGATTATATGAATAGATAGAAAGATAACAATAGATTCGTTTTCACAACATAATAACACTGTTATCTGAATTACTTCACATGTAGATAATTTCTTAACTATTTTATTCTATTTACTATTTATTTTCTAGCTGCATATTTTCGTATTTTGTGGCACCCTACAATTACGGGTGCACTGGAAATTTAAAGCTCAGTGGAATGGTAATCTTTGTATCAGTGTTATTTATATTGGTGTCCTATTAATAATTAAATAAATATGCCCATATGTATAACGCGTAATGATGAAAAAAATTGGACTGACATCGGTAAATAAACTCTAATCTTCATGCTGTAAATATATAAAGAATTAATAATTAATTAAATTAATTGTTACTTACGTTTAGGGTGTCCTATAAACAAAAGTGCATTTCCTATTACAGGATATGGCGGTGGTCCTGGAACGTTGATGGATTTGCTATCTCGCAATAAATATATCCAGGATACTACAATTGCAACAACCAATATAAATATTATGGAAAGAATAATCATCGTGTTTATTTATTCAATGACAACTAAGGACTTGACTTCTACGGGCCAATTAACTAATCGAACTAGGCAGTTTGTAACTATTATGAGTTGTACAAGCTCGTGTAGTTTGTTTCGTGCGTTAATGGTTATGATAATGATGTAATAATTATGATTTAAGTTAAATGCGATATAAAAGACTATAATTTCAGCTAATTGATTAGCTTACCACCCCACTTGTAGCACATTTTGTTGACCAGAGGAACCATTGATGTCAGAGTCCATTTTCGGTAGTCACCAAAAATAAAAAAGGAGGGTTTTTTATATTTCTCTGGTGGACGCTTGACCCACCTAATATTCACGTACTTATTAGTAAATTCACAACAAAGGGTACTGGTTCTTTTGGGCCTGAGTGAAACAAGTTGAGTTATATTTTAAAATGCAAATAAAAGACAGAAGATTAAAATTGTCCGCAATTTGTTGATTGTACAATCGGTTATTGGTAAATAAATTGTAATTTTTAAAAAGTAATTCCTCAGTTAAATATTGAAACAAAAATGAGAAATGATTGATGAAGCTCAAGAAATATCCACATTTTTATTAAGATTACTGTTCTAATCGGTACCAATATCTACATAAAAATGTTTTACGAATCGATTCACATTACAAATCGATATATTGAACCCACGTGTGTTTAAAATCTTTGTAAATGAATTATTAAATGAATTATTATGACTGAAAAAATAACAATGCCTGATTTTTTTTTATATTTTAATAGCCGACAAACGAGCAGACGAGCAACCTGATGGTAAGTGATCACCGTCGCCCATGGACATCAGCAAACCCAAAGGTATCACTGATGCGTTGTCGGCCAGGAAATGAGAAGGTAAGAAAGAA
>DWPT01007778.1:0-10586 GCA_018251895.1 Agathymus mariae mariae | reverse complement strand
CAACAAAACTCATACTCATAAAACTAATCATGTCATCATACTTACACCACGTCCTTTCCTTTTTTTCTTTCTCCGTATTTGTCATAGGTTCGAGGAGCTTATTATAACATTCGTTGTAGAAGACCCACAAACCGACAGTTTGAAAGGTCTTCTCAAAAATTTGTGATCGGCTTGAAATATATATAATCGAATTCATACACTTACCACCTAACAGTAAGAAACCACCGATGCCCATCGTGACATAAAGGTAACAATGCGTTCAAGCTGATAAAGTTGATAAAGTGATCGAGGTTATTCGTTCCCAATTTACACGTCCGAAATAAAAAAAATATCCCGAAAATCGTTATTGTAGACGAACACCAGATGATTAGTAGATTGTACACATAATACCTTTGACAGTTTGTATATTATTCTGAACCAATATAAACTTTAAGTGGAGTTAAACAAAGTTTAGATTGTGATGAGCATCGTGCCGTTAATATCCTACACACCCAGGAGATTATAAATATTAATTAGGTGAAACCCGCGGTCGAACATTCTTGTAATTAGATTTAACTTCTGAGGATAGTTTCGTCATAGTCCGTTAAAGTTAGTAGACTTTAGTTTACTCTAGATTTACATCAATCATGACATTTCTTGTTTAGTTTATACAAGTACAAATCGAACTCCTTCGAGTCTGCTTACTTTCCTTAAGTCATACTGATCGAGTTACACAGATAAACTGCTTTTATAATACTTCATGGCAAAAACTGGCGGTATTATGCTCACGCACGCTAATACTGTTATGTAATACAGCAAAAGAGAAAGAGAGAAGAACGAAAATAGGTATTGCCAACGAGATTTCCAAAGGCATTTTATTTCAATCGTCGCTAAAATTATATCATCCCTTATTTCAAAAACATGCAGCAAATATTTGTGTTAATACACTTAAAATGCAATCAAAACAGAATTCATTTTAAATAAGTAACCACAACCGAATATTGCAGCACAGTTCCGATTCTGCTGTACCCCGGTCACCCCAAGTGTCCAAAGATAGTCGGGATCCATTGGTCCAGTAAACTCTAAAAAAGTTATCAACTCTTTTCATCCAAGAAGTCGTTGTCATACATTTTATGAAACAGTTTTCCAACCTTGAAATGAGCTAAAAATATTTCACTTTCTTAAAATAGGAGGTAGGTCACCAAGAAAAGTAAAGCACCTCACCATGTATGATACTCACTCACTCAGCGGAACAATGTCCTGCGGCTTCCAAAAAATCAAATCTTACACAATTACCTTGTAGAGAGCACGTTAATTAGTACAGGTTAGCCTGGGTTTAAAAATGGGTGCAGACCCTTACGATTATCAAGTGGACTCGTTGGTTGTAAAAAATACAACAAAATATTTTTTTTTCAACATCGTGTGTTAAATACAGAGTTAAATATAGACACATCATAAATTTTCCCCCTCGCAAGGAATACCCTGATAACCGTCGACCTTAGAGATAGCGTTCCATCCACTATTTATTCAGAGACATTTAACTTAACGACAATCCGTAAGTCTTACATCTCGCAAGATAACATTGCCATGTTTATTTATACTATGTTCCGCGTCCTGTGTGAATTTATGTGCATATGTATTTTTTACTTTAAAACAATTCTTAATGGACGACAATTTTGATACGCGGTCCTCGAAGCAAGATAAATCGGGCAGGGTGGCGATGCAAGATGCTTCACGCAATTATATTATTATTTTGACTAGCGATGTCTATAAATGAAAAGTATTTTCGCATACAATTGTATGCGCCTGGTTCTAATAGACCAAGCGTTCTAATGGACTTTCAATATGTGTAAATGTTATATCTATACATTATACTAAAGCATAAAAACCTGTGTGAAACTTGTCAACAAAGGTTGTTATTTCGCACATTATCATTGTTAAATAATGACAACTACGTTACAATATCTTTATATATATCGATTTCTGTACATGAGGAATATATGATAAAAACTATTATTAAGGGCCTTAATAACGCAATAGAACCAAAACAATAATTGTTAGAATTTGGGTCGATTTATCTGTGAGTTTTTGCGCGCTAATCTCAGGAAACGGCTTAACGGATTTCGTTGTGGTTTTTGCAATGCAGTAAGTATATTAAAGTTAGTTTCATTTGCACCAACGCTCGTCAATAACTATCAAATAATAAAATCCTAAAATTGATGGACAAATAGAGAAGACCACGGCACTGACCTGTCTCGTCTTTGTCCCTGACTTTGACATATAGATATTTTTTCACTGTCAACATCAATAAGTTTAATTATATATACAGTATAAATTATATAAATCCAGAACTACATCGTTTAAAATCATAATCGAAACGTTGTGCAATTTGCTCGACGTGCATCGTCATAAATTCCTTAACACCATCACGACGGCAATCAACCGCCACTTCACTCGTTCTTCCGCCAGCGGGACACGAGTACACAGGACCGTGAACGTTCAAATTTCATTGGTTAACTGGCTAAGGACGTTTCCTGACTGACAGTTCTGCTGTAAGTCCCCGTAATCAAATACAAATTCACAATGATTTAATAACTTAGGTATTTTGTAATTACACTTATGCACAACATTTTCTGGTTATACTACCGTTTCGAAAAGGTACTTAGACATTGAGGAGAAGAAACGGTGAAATAAACTCGCAAGTCGCACACCTTTTAAAACAACAAGATTGGAATCGCTTGTGATACTGTTATTTCTACGGGTCCTTATGGTCGTTATAAACGTTCATTTATAACATTAAACCTTTTATCTACAAGCTGTGCTTATATCTCTTAAAACGGCTAATAAAAGTAAATAAATAAATCACGTATCAATATTGGGGTCTCATTGTTAAAACGAATATCCAGCTCCTTAAAAGAACACTTAACCTTTGAAGGCGATATGAAGATGTAACCGGATTATGCGTGTTTCCTGTTTCACAATTGTGTGCATAACTTTTTTGCTTGAATGTACAATTTAAATATTTTGGTATAAACACAAAATTTCTATAAATATATTGAAAGGCTACAGTGAGTACACCAATTGTTTTTTAATTGATAGTAACTCCGTCCGCAGAGCAAAGGTTTCGATTTCCGGTGGAGACAGATTATTTTTAGTTCGAGATAAATTAAAGATAGAAATAAAAAGTGGAAAAAAAACGTTTATTTTGTCCAATAAAAATATATATACTTTTTTATAAAAAAAATAAACGTTCACAGACTCACAGTCCGCAATTCGTTGCGATTACATAAACTAATATGACATCGCGAACCCCGGTGGATTACAAACATTTATCTGTCACATGAATGTCTGCCCTGGTCGGAAATTGAACCTAGAAAACCTAGCTCTGCCTGCAAGTTCACTACTAACTTAGGTACGTGGACATATCATGTCACAATTGATCAATACATACTTTTGAAAACGAATTCACTTCTTCGTTCGTCAACGATACCCAATGCGGTACGGGGACATATGATATGTCACAACCAATCACTGTACATACTATTAAAAACAGATTCATCTCTTCCTCAGTACTCATCAACGAGTCGGTGATGACGCATCGTCGTAACATCCGCTAACTATTCACCATTACGTAGACCTGTACGTTTGTCGGCTTAAAATATATATATGAAACATGTCTGCTTCCAGCCTTATGACCCGCCTACTACTATTAAAATTACTGATAGGTAGTGAATCTCAATGTCAGAGATAAGGCCCCTAGCCCCGGAGCGTTTACGTCACCTGCCAAATTAAATTCTCCCGCGTTTTCAACCCAACAACCCTTGCCGGGTGACCTGCTCAATTAGCGTCATAACCCAGTTACATATACACATATTTTCATTATCACAGCTGCTACAATAACGTTACATTACCGTCAGAGAGAGGTGAGAGAAAGAGAGGCTGTGCACGATGAAGAAAATGAGTAAACTCCCAATCGAATCCGCGTTGTGCAGTGCTCTGCACTTTTGAGGGTGGATCAAGTTCGAATCGTACTTGCGTAGTATAAGAAACTTAAAGAAATGACTTCATTTTCTCTCCGTTTTATCTGTCCGCGAAAGACAATACTCTAACCCTCCCGGCCCTTGATTAATACTTAATTAGTAATTTGTTTATTTACGATATATAGTAAGATCTTGATCTTTATTCTATTATTATGATCTTTATTTGTTTTTACCAGTGTGCTGCTCAATGTGTGACCTATACTATAAATAAACACCTTCTCGTAATCATATAATGTAAGGTAACAGCAATAAATGGCAATACTTTATTCTTGATACCGAGGCATAAGAACCTTCACATCAAAAAATAGGATTGTCGAGGGAGCAGTACACACAAGATAAACAGTTATATAATACACAATACACGTTAGTGTTTCCGCGTACTATTAAGAAGGCGGTTAAAGAAGACTGTGATGAGTTTTCTTATGAATTCCCAAGCAAACGAATACGAAATAGCACTATTAAAGTTTCTATCAAAACAATATTTAAGTTCCATGTTTTTCGTAAGCGAAAACCTTGACTTCACTGAGTAACCCTTTACACTATGCTAAATATTTTCTTTATTCCCTTATATAAATGAAATTCTCCAACCGTCCGTACGGTTACCAAATGTAATGAATATGCTTTTATAAATTAATACGTTGAACATCCTAGGCTTTATTAGCACTTACCATCAGGTAGGATTGTAGTCAAGCATTAAATTATTAAACAAAAAACAAGAAATTTAGGCATTTGTCACTTTTTTTTTTTTTTAATTTCAACCGAACTTTTAATAATAATATTCGACGATCAATTTGTAATTTTGCTAACAATACTGAATTTAAACATTTTGTAGCATAAAAGTTGAAAAATTATACATTCCCACATTCGTAATAAACAAGATTTGTATAGATATTTTATTGAAGAACTTGATTTAAATTTGAATTACTTATTATTACAACTCCATTATTCTAGTCTGATACTCATGGAACCACAAATACCAGCACATGTCGTATTTATTATACAAAACAAATAAACATATGTGAAACGCACATGAGTTAGTACAAAAAGTCAAGACAGTTTTTGCGTTCATCAGAATGTTGGTCAGACAAACATTTACATGGTCACCCTAACTGCGAGGTTTTGTACTTCTCAGGTAGTACATGTGAGCGACATAGGTGTCTGTCTAATTTAGGAAAATCGTCCTTATTTCATTACCTCTGGGAACACAGACAAAATCCTCTGCACTAACATTTTTATATTAGGAAATACAAAGCCTTTATTATTCGGTTAAATAGAAATGTAATAATACGAGATAAATCACCTGTCATTTTGTGAGCAAGAAAGGTAATGAAATAATGTTTTGTTCAAATATTCCTTTTTTTAATGAGTAAAAGTGTTTTAATGAAATATTAACCAATTTTCGAAACATAATTTGGTAGGTCTTCATAAAAACATTCAGAATATATAGAAGACAGTTGGTTAAATCGTATTGCCTATTAAATTGGAAGCGGTACTTCCAAATTTCGTAAAAATTGATATATTTTTTATATATGGGCAACACTAAACCACGCTCCAATGGCACCATGAACTATCATTTACCATTTTAAAATAGCGTTTATTAATGACTGAGCGTTCGAGTGGAAAAAAGTAGATTGAATCAATATCGATCTACATTTTTATATTGTTATGTAAGAAAAGAACATAAAACGAAAATACAGTAAGTTAAAATTACGCAATTTACAGTGTTCAATCGCGTAACTAAAGGAGTTTTATTTTAATATTTCCGTGACTTGTCTTAGCTTGAGGTTATGTTTCTTCCTTTGGCTTATTTATAAATTTATATGTTTGTGTAAATTGTACCACCTACAGTACCATCTACAGTAAATATACATTATAGTATATATACATACTCTTGATAGGTAAGTAAGTATATTTTCAAGTTACATCAATCGTGGACTCGACGTAACTATCTTTCATGAACATTAGACTAAAACACTGTGCAACCATGGTCGAACAAAGACTACAAATTTAACCGGCTATCTTAATAAAGATCAGAACACATAGTGCCGAAGACGTCCACGCTTCTTGGTAACAGATGACTAGCCGATCAAGTGGGCCGATGACCTCTTTTCATTTATTTATTTCACTTTTTATTATAGTTTATTCTTAATTACAATCCCACTGCTGGGCGTGGGTCTCCATTCACAATATACGTATGATATAAAATCTGTAGTCCGTCATACTAGTCATGTCTATAAGACTTGACATACCATTTAGAATGTAATTGTTTCTCCAGTGGATTAAATGATAGTAATAATATACATTCACGATATTTTCCTTCATCAAAGGAGGGCATAAATATACACAAAATATTGCGTGCAGGATGTCATCCCAGACCCTCGTACAAAAGTCGATGTTCTGATTACTAAGCTATATCCACCATGAAATGGTTTGCGTAAAACTAATCAATACTACGTATGTAAGCGTCAGCTATCGTAATCTCTGTTGAACCGTTTGATTGACTGACCAGGAGATGTAATCAAATAACGCGTACAATTAGATCAATTCGCCCCACACAGCGCTTGGTTAAGATAGGTTTTTAATGTGTTGTATTGTATTCTCTAATTTTAAGTGCCATTTAACGTTAATAAAATCGGTACAACATAAGATATTTATTGATAGTTTCCACAAAAGTTGTCACAAATGGCCGCATTTGACCCCGTATCGCAGCTCGTAGAGACTCTGCCTGTTGAACGAGGGGTCCAGGGTTCGGTGCCATCTGCAAAGCAGGGAATTCCAGCACACCCCGTACTGTGGGTGTGTTCACATTTATCGTTATCATTGCATTTACTTTACAGCGTTATTGGACTATTATTGCATCAATAACATTTTAATTCGTCTAATGCTTTTCATTTTTCTACGGACATTTAAATCTCTAACAGGCTTAGATAAATTATACTCAGACCTCGCCCTCGGGATCACGTAAAGTTATTTGTAGCCCCATTTTTATTCTCGCCAGTCACGCACTTTATTTGAGGGTAGATAAATTGTTTTTATTTTTATTTTATTTTGCAAAGAGTTTTAAAAAGAGTTTCAATTTATAATTAATTTTTATTTACGTTTTTTATCTTATTTACTCGGATGAACAGTATTGCCGGCGTTAAGGTCACACAGGAAGATAATTGATAACCCGAACAGAGTTACATTTCCACAAGACTTCATTGTCAGGGATAATTACGAAATGAAACATGCAAAAATCTATGCACTAATCTCACAATTATCATGTTTCCAATAAAAGTGACTGAAAGGCGCATTTAAATTTTTAATTATGTGCGTAATAGCACTATTACTTATTTCGGTAAAGGAAAACATATAGTTAAGAATCCATGTACGCTGTTCTCAAAGGTTTAAAAAGTTCTACCAATCCACCCTTGGACACCATCCTATCGTTGTAACAACCAAACTCAACCGAAGCTTAAACTCAAGGTTAGCAAAGTATGGCTTGTGTTGGCAGTAAAGTGTGGCAAGTATATTTAAACCCAAGTTTAGCAACGTACGGCTCGGTTCAGGTTGTGATGAGTTTTATTCTGGTAAATCGTTTTAAACACTGATGTCATAAACCTTTTCCTCACTCTCCGTGATCTTGCGTTCTCATTCAATTCTGAGTATTGTGCAAAGTTTTATGTCACTGGCTCATCGAAAAATTAGTTTAAAATCTATTACAGAATCAACTTGTAGAGGCACCAAGTTAATAAAACGTATTAATATTTAATTAGTAACAGTCATTTTATTTCAAATTAATTAACAATTTTAATTGATTAGTTATACATAGAAAAAATTAAGATTATTTCGGTGTATAAAACTACCAGTCATTTTAATATACTCGTATATCTAAGTACATGTTACACTGTATATTTGGAAGGCCAAGATCAATAACAATAAAAAAGAGTGTTAACTACGTGTTAAAAAACTTTGATACATATGACGTCAATAGAACAATGCAAACATTAGTTCCCTTTACGATGATTCATTTAGTGTGTTAATATTCTATACTAATAATGAAACTGTATTGGATAGAATCTCTACATTAAATTATTATTAAAAATGCAATGTGTGAAGGAGAAGAAAGTGTTAATAAGAGGCAAAAAAATTTAATACATACATACTTTAGTATACCAGGAAAAGGGTTTGTCTATGTTCGCAGGATAAGAGATAAAAAAATGTATAGATTTTCCGTTAAGTTAGCAAGTCATGTTTTAAATGTTTTTTTTTTTTGTATTTATTGCAGTATAATATACTATATATTTTTAATATAACAAATACCAACAAACGAAACCTAAAAGAATACAATGGAGTAAATAATACCCATTTTGATGTGGGTACTCTATCGGGATTTTTAAACTTAATGATTGTTTCTAGAAACGAAGCATAATTAATCTTCGTGAACATCGCGCTCCTATTGTTTCTTGCACTCTGCATATCAATGTAACCTCAGCGTAGCAACAATTTACTTGTTATTTTTAATCACGTTTATTTTCAGTCTAAAATATGATCCCAGCGTATGGCATGTAATATATTTAAATCAGTTCGATTTAAAATTTATTGTTAATAACGGAACTATGGCGCCACATATCACAAGCATCTTTGCTGACCAAACTCGTCTTAACACATACATAGTGTGAACGTAACCTCAAACAAAGCCTTGTGACTTCATGATCTATAACAGGTGCACAATTAAATATATAAGTGATCAACAACAAGACTAGCGGACATGGGCCCGCTTCGCAGGACTTAAAACTTCCATAGCTCTTAATCATCACCTTACAAAAAAATGACGTGAATCAGCGTCGACCTAAAGAGCTTTATTCAAATCTGTGGAGATTGAAAAAAAAAACGAATGACGTGATGACTTGACGAGATGGCGGACCACCACATAGTAAGTACTGCGTGATTAGAGTATAGTTTATAACTACCAAACCACAAGGATTAACGAATAATGACTTTTCACGAGAATTATAATGTGTGTGCCTGTGAAATCTGTGGATTTATTCGTCATCTTGATACTTTATATGTCCACAACAATGAATTCAATTCAGTCAGTCCTCTGGTGAGGTTACCAGGTTTGAATCCTGGATGCAGGTACCATCATTTTTGTTAAATTTATAAATTCTACAAATTGATTATCAATCGTTCCAGTGAATTTAAACATCGTGACGAAACCTGCATATATGAGTGTTTTCCAATTCTCTCCAAAATGTGTCACGTCCGTTAACCCGCACTTGGCTAGCGCGTCGGGGCATATTTTTATGCCACTCTATGATGAAGATACCCGTGACCAAGAGTTATTGGTTGTGATTATATATGTCAAAAAAAACACAAGTGCCAGGAGAGCAAAACATACGAGGCAAATGTTTGAAATTGAACATTGACACATGCACAACCATTTAAATTCAGAACATATTAAGCATTGCGCGCCATCTGTTGGTACTTATGTATGCCGAATGGACGCGTCGACCCAGTTCTGCGTTGAAATAAGCCGTACATAGACAACCTCATTCAACGTCATCACACCATTACGCACCCCCCTTAGTAACTCAATGTACACCAATGAGCACGTAACAAGTGGTTTATAGTACAGAAATGCATAAACTGTTACTGATATTCCTATAATATCGTATTACTCTGACATACAGCTTATTCAAGTGGAATTTTAAAAACTTCAGTAATGAATTCGACACCTATTAGATTGACATAACACATTTATGAGTGCTCTTTAGTTAAGACGTACCGTCGTAATAAATAATTGTTACGGGCCAGGATGCACGTCTCCGAGAAAACGCCGAAATAGTTCCGCAGTATTGCGCTATAATAAACACCCAGCACTGGCTAATGGTCGCAATCGCACGCGTTGATCGTAAGTATTTCACTTCGTAGAAAAACTCTTCGCTTTCGTATTCGAAAACTGAAGGAACCGCTGGCTGCCCAGCCAATTCTATGTAATCCTAAGACGTTGTTCGATGAATAATACTGTACTGTACTGGTGTGGACGAAGTGGTCGTGACACGTCGGACGTCCAGCGCATAATTGGCGTCCTGAGCGTGCGAACGATGTGGCATACTCATACGTAGTATGAGAGAAGCAACTGTCATAGTTAAAAGTTTTTAACCGACTCCACAAAATTGAAAGAAACTTAGTAAATGTTGTTAAGTGTATTACGACACGTTAGGCACCGTCATCTCGAAGAGCTACAGGTTGAAATCTCGCACGCGTATCTTATACGCGTCTGTTAATAACTTTCGACATAGTTTTTCGTGTTTAGGGTATTTACCATATACCCCATATTTCCCTATTCGGTTTGGAGAATTGGAATTGGTACACTTATCCGCTTTACCATAAACTAGTTGTTCGAACTGCAATCATATACTTGGATTCAAATCCTCTAATAAAAAAATACATCGAGAGATTACTCTATTCTGAAAATTAATGTACTTTAGATTACTACGAGTACTGCACAATCCATCCATCCATCCATCAGCCTTTGGAGGTCCACTGCTGGACATAGGCCTCCCCTAACTTGCGCCACTCTGA
>DWPT01007777.1:0-10586 GCA_018251895.1 Agathymus mariae mariae | reverse complement strand
GGTGACTCCCTGGGTCGATGAGGAAAGATAAATATAGACGGAATTTATAATATTTTTGGAATGACGCGAGCGTGCACAGAATTTGTACATAAATTTTAATATGCGAATAATTTAAATGCCTAGTACCAAGCTTTGTAGGATCATACAACTGAGAGTGCTCGTTGTTTTATGCTGCCGGAAAAAAATCCGGGGCTTTAACTGAGAATCCGAAACGTGACTCAAATTTTAAGAAATTTTCGCTAAATTTATCACCTGTGTTTAATGTTAATGTGAATGTGAAATATATATAAATAGGATAAACAAGGTTTTATATATCAGTAACTTTTAAATGCGTTGAGTTTTTAACCTCGTTAATAACATGGCCAATTATATTTGTTCTTCATTGTTAGAAATTTTACTAAATATAATAAATAAATAATAATAAATGGTATTTTCTATAGAACAGTTCTAGTTTCTAGGTCTTATCACTTGTTGTTTTGGGCTAAACTTGGCGCCTGACGGATCCGTCGAATAACTATGTCATAGTAAAATATACAAATACAATTCAAAGTTATTATGTAATAGCATTATTATATAATACGTATATACATATCTATCTTTCAAATTCTTTTTCAAAAAGAGGTCATTATAAAATATTGACTGGTATATATTTTTTTTGTTGAGTTTACACTCAACGATTTCTCACGGATTTGTGAATTGATATGCTAATTTTTTTAAAGAATAATTTGTATAAGGTTTATAATACATAAATAGGAAAAATCCCTTAGGAAATATAGTTTAGGTTATGTGAGTTTCATGATTAATCATCCTGATTATAATCAAGAAATGCAATTAATTTATGAATAAAATTTACGACAGGATGGGTTTTTTTCTAATTTTGTATATCTTAATATATATTTTTTATTGCTTTGACAAATAATATTAAGACAGTTCAACAGAGAAATTTTTTAAACATATAAGGGTAAAAGTACCTATTGGTGTAATGTGGTGTGAAACAGGTGTTACTATATATTGTATAGTGCAAAAAAAACAAATCAAAATGCCGGACGCTGGATAAAGACACTGAGCTTAAGATCGGCAGAATATCACGAACATTTACCATCTTTATTTATCATCACTAAAATGTAGTGCAGAGTTTAGTTTCATAAATAAAGTCTGTAAATTTAAATAAACATGCATTTCTCATTTTTGCCGAAACATTGTTAACGTGAGCTTCACGTCAAAAAGGCAAAGTAGAGTATAAATTAGAATAGAGTAAAATAGATTGAATTCGGATGACTTGCAATTGCTTTCGCTTGTCGAGATTTTGTGACCTTATCGCAAGATATTTTTTGCTTGGTGGAAGGGCTTTGCGTAAGGATTATATTATCAGTATTATTATTAAATCGTTAATATTGTTAGTGGTATTATTATCTTTCCGTGAAGTCTGCCTGGCTAGCTACCACCAAACGACTCGTCGTGTTCTGGCTGGGGGCTTGAGAGTCAGTTCTTTCTTTTTACCTTCTTCTCAGTTCCTAGACGACAAAGCATCAGTGATACCTTTGGTCTTGCTGATGTCCATGGGCGACGGTGATCACTTACCATCAGGTGGCTCGTCTGCTCGATAAAAAAATACTGGTAAGGTTTATGGGGCGGGCGTCAGCAGTTGTTAAATTGTGACATTTTTTTTTTACATTTACCGGTGAAGTCTGAAATGGAATGGTGAAGGTAGGTACCGCACTATGACGTAACAACATAAAATATCACTGGATATATTCAGTTTTTTTTTTTGATTTACACATCAAATTTTTACTTATTTATTGATAAATGACATAAAGTCAAGTCGGAACTACATAAAGTCAAATTTAGATTAGTTACGGTGACAGCGGAGAAGACTTGTTTTTTGTATTCTATCATTGTACTCGTCTTGTACCTTAGAAGAATTTTTAACTTTTAAATCACGGCAATGATCTGTTAAGGGTTCCGTGTTTGTAATTGGTGATGTTTTAATATGTGTGCCATATAGTATGAAAATACAAAATCTTTGTCATTAAATTCTTCAACATATTTATCAATAATCTCATGACCGTGGTATCCTCCAAAAGCGTTTCTAAAGGTTGTGTTACGAATAGGAGAAGGAAGGACATTGAGACTCCACACAATTCGCAATCATATCCGCTGAACATTTGGACTTCTATGTATGTACAAATGCGGTTATTTTTAACCGCGCCCACACCAAATTATATTGTTGACGTTTCGTTTTCCAGTTACATGGCATAGTGATGTCATGTACTGTGAAATGAGAGTTTCATTTGAGTTTTAGTTAGCGTCAGTTCCAATTGGACATAAAAAGTATTCATTTCTGGTTTTCAAGTATAAGTTGAATTGAAATAGATAAGATTAATTTTGTGAAAAGAATCTTTTACGCTGAGTACTATAGGATTTATCGGAGGTATTACAACGAAACTTAACAATATCAATAATATAGATCAAAAAGACGCTGACGGTAGTAACTACTGAATAAATTGTCCCATGTTCGATTTCATTATACAACACCTAAATGCCTAGCAGACAAAATCATAAACGTCAAAAGATGTTCATTTTCAAATATTTTATTCATCTATAACACTAAAATACGTCAATAGTGACCAAAAATAAAAAGAAAATCTGCTGACAAGCACAGGTGAAAATGGCACTGAACTGTCTTTTTGAAAAGAAGTAGTACCTTTTTATGTAAATAGCCGACGAACAAGCAGACTAGCCATCTGATGGTAATCGGTCACCGTTGGGGCCAGTACTTTCTTTTTTCTTCTTATAGGCGACGGTGGCAACTTACCAATAGGTGCTCCACTCCTCGTTTGTCAACTAGTGTCAAAAAATACTGTCATCAAGGCAACGACATCTTCACATAGGCTTTTTGTTAGTAAACTTGGTAACTTTTTGCAACTCGAGCGATGAAAGTTGTTAAGAACTTTTTTGTTTAGTGACTCACGAGCTACATCTTATCAACAAACTTTTAAACAGTTTAATAGATGATAGAACTTTTGTATCCTGGTGGTAACCATGGATTATAAGAACTCGAGGGGCGCGCGCGATGTTCTCGAGCGTTCCTAAATGAAGACGGGATGGGGAAATTCCACCTGTTTAAACTTGGGAAAGGTCGTGAAGAGGGTTTAAATGTCCAGTGATTCGTATAAGGATGCAAGAGTATAGCTGTTATACCGACCACGCGTAATGAGGAAGAACACCTGTGGTGCTTTTGTTTGGTACCAGTCTGACATCTGACTCTTGATGGCGAGGTATCAATGATGGATTGCCTCACTTAAAAAAAAGATAACCGTAGCTAGACGGCTGGCTTCAATTTATAAGTAGTTTAGTTCAGTGCACTGGTCTCTCTTTATAATTGAGTAAGGAGGCTGCGATGGTACTTCAGTATACGTTCTCCAGCGTGACTTTGAGGAGGTGGGAAACCCACAAGGCTGGAATGTCTTATGCCGTCTAAAGCTCTCAGGTATGGCTTAACGACTGCTATATAACAATAACATTAGGGATTGTTGATCAAACACGGCGTTAACTCCGACGTTGACTATTTAGTTAAAATACTTGAACTGACCTACATACGTAGTAAAGGAGGTAACCTCGTGATATGGTGGTTGTATGGGTCATAGTAATGTCGAAATGTTCAAAATATTGATACAAAACAAAAACATTGTAAGTTGACTATTCTACAGTAATACTCTGCAGGCTAGGTCGTTATTCGTACTTAGACTTCAGAACCGTTGGAGAAGTATAAATTACAAAAATTATCCATTACAGTTAAAGAAACCAAAACGGAGTTGAATTTCTCTGGCAGTTTCTATCGATAATAATCTATATGAATTATGTAATGAAAATTTTATATACAAGGAAGTCCTTGAAACGACGTGAAATCAATTATAAGTGAAAATATACAAGGCAGTTATTTGTAAGGAGCTTTGAAGCGGATTAACAAATTCCGAGGTGACAAGAGGTTATCCAAACGTCGGTCCCGAAAAGCTCGGGACCCATGTAAAGAAAAACCCGTACGAGTATTATCTTATCATCGGCTCTATCGGTGCGAAAAAGATAAAAGCTCGAGAATTTTCTCGATTAACACAACATTTTTCGATCAAAAATGTTAAATAATTCACAGTTATTCTTCTCATAACTAAGGAGGTGTATGATGAGACTGGATTTCCTCTTAGAATGATTCGCTATAAAACTTTGAGAACTGATGAAAAATATACATATTAAAGTTATTCCCAGCAACAGAATAAGGACAAAGCGATTTACAAGACAATCAAGATCAAGATCAGATAATGGATATAACTTGTCCACGTCAGAACTAGTAGATGTTTTAATTTTCCCTCTCTTAATTACTTAGTTTGTATTATGTAAGAAAATTAATCACACTTTTATTTTCTCATACTGTACTGTCTCTACAACCGATGATGATGTTTGTATCTATTACTTAGAATTCACGTAAACATTAGCAAGTCGTGTGTTATCTTCCTTAGCTGAATACTTCCTAAACGGCTAGAATGATTTTGACGAAACTTTACATGCGTCTGTGTTCAAATGGGTCCTCAGATAGTTTGAATTTATAATTGGACCTGGTAGAAAAACATACACATACTATGTATCGAAAATAATAATTATACAAAAAGTTAAAACCTAAAGCAGGCATGCGACATACGGGCAGGATAATATCGGCCGAGTTCGCTATGTTTTGTATAAGCTGGTATTATAAACAATAAACTTATGTATGGAGACATCTTTTATACATCTTAAGTCTCTTAGTGACTTTTGAGTTATGTATCACTGGCTTTACCTACGTCATGGACTCTACAGCATAATACAATTATCTGATTATAACAATTAGAATGTTTACGTAATCGTGATAGTATGGTATATTTACCCATATATAAATAAAGCACTGAACACGCCCATGGCAACAAAATCGCAAATACCCGAGACCAAAACGTTTTCCTGGCATAAAAAAAATCTCCTGAGAATCGAGCTCGAATTTCTTTGCTCAGAAATCTAATTACCAACTGGGTTGTGAGTGGGTAGGTAGGTGTGATGTTAGCAATAAATTCGTTGAAGCCGTCACTTAAAAATTTAACTGGAAGACATCAATATCAAAGGTTGCAAATACTCTGTAAGTGGGACATTTTAAAGTTTCACCATCAATCACAGGCGCACGAGGTATTCTTGAAGTTTGCAATCATTATAAACTTAAGGTTATTGCGCACTCTCCATTTACAATCCTTATTTCGTGAATGAATACTTCTTCACTACTCACCATCAGGTGGGATTGTTGTTAAGCACAACTTTATTTTGTAAAAAATAAATAACCACCATTTACGCATTTCGGATGTGTGATATTGTTGCAAGACATATATAATATGTGTTTTTTAAATGTTAATAGCCGACAAACGAGCAGACAAGCCACCTGATGGTAAGTGGTCACCGTCGCCTATGGACATCAACAAGACGAAAGTTATCTCTGATGCGTTTTCGACCAGGAAATGAGAAGAAAGTAAGAAAGAACTTCCAAGCCAAAATGTATGTATAAAACGAAGATATGTACCTAATATCTCCGTTTTATGTAGTCTTGAACGATTACATTATGAAATGTAATTTAATCATTTCATGTCCTGTTCACTGCGATATCATATCAAAGTCTACGTTATTTGAGGGCAATTTTATTACATTTATTATAATTTATTACGTTCATTATTTAAGAAAAATATAAATATTTCATTTGTTGTTAAAATGTAACATTTAATCTAACCAACAAGTATTCCAAGTATTCCAAGCAAATATTAAATTTTATTCGTAAACATTTACATATACACCTATATAAAAACCAGTACGTGTGTCTAGAACTCAATAAGGTATTGTTTCAATGTTTTATTGAAGATATGCTTGAATGATGAAGACGCGGAAACTTTGGAATATCCGCGTTTACGACGATTTTTTTAAATTATATTTTATGGAAAATATTTGGAAAACTGATAAACTATGAAGGAAAGTAAAAAAAAGTATAAAGTACGTTGCGTGGAACATGTAATCATTATGATGTGGCATTAGGTTTACAAGTGTTGGTGATTTTACACAAATGACGGATTTACAATTAAAATACCACCATAACACATTGTATCCAAATTAGGACTAGAGCGCTATTTGTTGTTATTATCGGGTGACCATGGGTTTACGTGGACAAGTAACAGGAAATACAGATCTTAACGATAAGATAAGCATTAACTTCGCTGAGCAGACACCGTGGATTTTTCATTCATAAATATCACTTATTTGTTTACCACGCAGTTAATGATAATTAGGTTCGAAAACTTAAAGGCATGTGAAAATTTCATACCTATAGGAATCCTATTCAGAAGCACCTATTAGGAAGCTGACGGTCAAATTACTATATATGATAATTACCCGTAATAATGATTGTGAATTATTGCATTGAGTTTTGTTATACGAAAATTTACCTGAGCCAATCGGATAGCAGTCTGCTAGACAAACTTGATTTAATAAAGTGATTTTATCACGATCGGAATAAATCTGTTCCATAATTATT
Organism: Agathymus mariae mariae; assembly: GCA_018251895.1. Taxonomy (NCBI): domain Eukaryota; kingdom Metazoa; phylum Arthropoda; class Insecta; order Lepidoptera; family Hesperiidae; genus Agathymus; species Agathymus mariae. The sequence goes on along the minus strand of DWPT01007777.1, from coordinate 3,997 downwards.
TATTAACCACGCCTTCCATAACAAGAAATTAATAATAGATCAAATACGTGATCAGCCATTGTCATATCTTTGACTATGTTAAAAAGTCCTTGTGAACCTATCGAACTCTCACCGGTTCTCCTCGACGTTATAATTGCGCCATTGAAAATTTGTCCTAAAATACATCTGTAATATTTACGTGCTATACACAATATTAGTTAAGTGGCAAAGACTCATAAACTTTCACTAATGACCATCTCATACTTGCCGTCTCGACTACGGTATAAGACAATTTAGTTCTTGTTCAATCAGCTGACTAGATCATCCGCTTTACTCTGAAGCATCTTCGAAACTTATTAACTTCATTATCCGTTTGCATGCGCGGAGTTTTCATCGCATATTATGTTATGAAAGATAACAGTGAACTGGTGCTATCGTAACAAAATGTTACTAGCCAAAAATGTATTACAAAAATTATATAGGAGTAAAGGAGAGAGCGTTCAAGTATGATCATATTACGTCATGACGTACGGAGCGGAAAATGTATCGTTCAGTGATGTGAGTGTGCTGTTTGGTCTGTGACGGAGTCCAACCTAAATGATGGCGGCGGCCATACAATGATGGTCTGATTTCGCGCTTCGCTGGTCTGCGGACATGGATATTGGCTGACAGTCGGGTGAACGATAATATCGTAGTAAGTATATTTTTCTGATATTAAGTATATAGGTAATTTTCGAATTTCAGTATATTCGTATACGGGTTAGAGCCATGGTACATACATGGCGGTGGTCAGACTTTACATACGTTTCTCAACGTAATAGGAGCTATATAGCGTCTCTCGCGATATTTTCGTTCATTAAGCCTGTGTTTAATTAACAGAGGCTTAGTTGGATTAATATGTTTGTAATTTTATTATACGTCTCTATACTATTAATTATGCTATTATAACCTATCACTGATTGCTATTATAACCTATTACTTATACAAATTTTATTACTTATACGTATTTAGAACCCTGATAAAAGATTATTGCAAGCCTCCTCCCTGCAACAATTGATATTATACAATATTATTGTATCTTTGATTGATGAACTATCCAATGTAAGTATGAGTATGAAGTACATTGGTTTCATTAATGATTTTTCTATAATGTCACGATGGTTATCAAAGATTAGGCCCTAAAATGCCTACAGAGGAAACAAGAAATTCCAGAACAATAGATGACCTTAATCTCAATTCCCTCATCTTCTTTTCACCCTCAAATGATATACACGATACACGGGGAATGTCTAAAGTTTCGTCGTGACCATCTCTCCTGTACTCTTGAATAAATACAAAACCACTATATTTTGTGTTAAATTTCCAAACGCCTCACAACACGACGCTGCGAAAATGACGCCAGATTAAGCTTATACCATAATTTGTGGGTGGTAAAATGAAAGAAAATGTGAAGATTTGCTCGAAGGCTTAGAAACGGTATAATGAGAACACGAGTAAAGACACATTTCGCGCGTCACTGCACCTTAGACGAAGACAGCAACCGACACACTTGGTGAACGCTAAGAACTTTTTTCTTAAACCGTTTGTTCATATGTAAGAAGAATAAGTACCTATTAAAGAAGAAAGAACCTTCGGTTGCTGAGTTCATCATCATCCACTACAATACTTACTCCTTAGTTAGCATGTGTGCAATAGAGAAAATAATGGACTGTATTAAATTAACCACCGGTCTGGCTTCCAATTTGATATAATGGTAACGAGCGTCCGGAATCTCCCTGTCTGGCACACAGTAAAGCGCCTATCTGCATCTGAATTTTTCTGGTCCTCTGCGCTCCGTTGTGGTGGTCGTCTTCAGGTAATGAATCACAATCACAAACAGAACTTTGTTACAATTGCTACCGACTGATATAAGATGCGTTGCTGGCCAGAGCTCACGGATCACTAACTAGTTCAGCGCGTACGCTGCATTATTATCTAAGGCAGTGTGGTCGCCCAACTCCCCTCGGCTTACCGGAGCCTAACAGGAGTCCGGAACACCATAAGAGAGGTCAAATTTTCGTTTTTTCAGCACTTCTAAAATTCAAAGGTCTCGGTCACTCTTCAAGCCTATACAGGTAACATTTTTGCATGTTGTTAGCCCTCCAATAATAATATTATTATGCCGTTCTATCAAACGAATTGTAATGGAAAATTTATGTGCACAATTCGTTAAAATTCAAGAAGGGAGTTGAAAACGTAAGATGTTCTAAACATATATCTAAGGCATTGAATAGAAATGTTTCTCATGACTAAGCAAATACATCTTCGACCGAATTTATGTTTCAATGAAGTTATTCCAATTGAAGTTATGCATGAGGAAAGGTTTGTACTGAAGCACTCATATCTCGTCGGATTGTCTTGATAGTGAACAATCTACAGAGTTAAGCAACGTACGGGATTGCATAAGTAGTAGATCAATATCGCAAAAATTCTGAATTTAATCTCTCTTAACGCGAGATAGAGTCGTAAAATTTAATATACAGCTGGAGTTAGTCTTTCGTGGACTAGGCCGTCTTGATGATGAGAAGAACCATTCTTTGCCCTTTGCGCTGAGCTGTGCTTTGTTGTAAGGTGTAAATGGAATTGTATTGGAATGGAATGGTATTGTGTCCACAGAAGGTGATAGATACAAAAGTGGGCATAGTCATATACCTTTTTAAATAATTCAATGAGTTGTAAAATTTTTTTTTATCAAGTTCATTTATACATTTTTCAAGTTGGTAAAGCGTTCAAATATCTGTCAAAGTTTAAGGATCAACACTAATAAAGAATACGTAAAATATACGAATTTTATGTGTTGCCATGTTATGAAAAGAAATGAATAAAAACAAAAATTGATAATTAACCTATGTGAAATAACTATGGAACTGTAACAAACGGAACTGTTCATAGAACTACCTACATCTATGTTGGTTTAATTATCAAGATTACTTTTTGAAATCTTGGCACCATTATAAGGTTTTAAACACCATGCATCATAGAGGAGGAATCTTTATTACGATACGAACTTACGATGAATGTACTTTCGTAAGCTTATTTAATAAGCTTTTCGTAATCTGTTAGCATTTTGCCTAAAATTTTGGTGCTGGCCTTTTCCGTCGGCTTTACATTCATTATTAGTCGAAGGATTGTTTACTGTTTTCACGTTTAATATTTCAAATTTTATTTCTATATTCTTGTCTTTATACGTAACGGATTCTTCTTTCAGCATTTTCTTCTCGGGCCATGCTTGCTCCATTTTATTAAAACCACCAGGTCCTTGAGTTTCAATATATTTGTATGAAGCGCTTGCGAATTTTTGAGCTTAGCTGTGTTTTCGCTAGCGTTTGTCCGTTGGTATCGTGCTGTGAATATAAATTAACCTCAAACACGCTTCCAATATTAACGTAATAATATAATAAAAGAATAGAAGATTCAACTCAGTTAAGTTTCCATAATATAAAAATACCTATATTTCATACCTTATAAAGCTCTCAAATGTAGATACAGACTCCTGGAGAAAATTAGAACGGGAGTTATTGAAAACAATATATGTCTATAAGAGTTTATACTCAAGCAACGATTCTGCAGTGTGTAGTAGGATTAGTATGTAATGCAATGTTATACTTGAACTTGGTTCATTAAAAGCATCTTATTTAATTAAGAATGAAAATCGGAACGGAGCTGAATATTTTTTGTACAGAAAATATAGTAAGGTTGCAGTAATTCAAATTATATTCGACTAGATTTGTCGATATAGTGAGCAAATGGGTAGATGTAGCAATTTTATATAAAACGCGCCTAAACCTTATGTATTGTGTATTGACACATTATTAACTATTGAGTTAATGATATACAAAATGACGATCTACAAGTCACAGTCAGGAGCCCAATTCCCGAATTGAAGAGATAATGTCGACGATAGACTTAATCTCGAAACTTGAATCTCTACGAAAAATGTCGACAAAATGTCTACTGTATCAAAAAAGTTATTCTGGGA
>DWPT01007776.1:0-10586 GCA_018251895.1 Agathymus mariae mariae | reverse complement strand
TTAAAACAATTAATAAAACTAAATTCTTTTCGTCCTTAACTTTAATTATTTTGGTATCTAGAATAAATAATAATGCAATTATTGTCATATACAGAGTGTAATGAGGATGTTTTAAAAGCATTAACTAATTCTGTATTTTTATTTTTGAAAATTTAGTTTTAATGAAGATTATACTTAAATATAACAATACAAAATGACTTTCGTCACTCTTTAGAAATTTTCTTTTTAAAAGCACCGGATAAAAATTAAAGAGTAGTCAACCTTGATTACATTTTAACTCGTTTTCTTATTCATAGTTTTTTGCGGACGCGATCATTAATTTACGCTCAACGCGTGTCGGCAGCCTCTGTTCTCGGTAATTGATCTATGCTTTCTTCAATGTTTTGACATGTTTTCGGTAACAGCGTCGATGATAGCGTTTCGTAATCTATTTTTTATAAGTAATACATTATTTATGTTTAAGCTTTAATGTTTTGAAATACTATTAATCTATACTAACAAAACTATAACGGAATTTGGATATATATATTTATATACAAATAAAGAAACCGTCATGTAGAGTCTGTCTGTACGTTCGGAATCACGTCGTAATTGCTAAACATTTTTTGATATTACGACTTATTCATAAATTATACTACTAAATCGCTTCTCACCATTGTACTTACCTCGTTCCGTATCTATATCTGTAGAAACCCTATAATCAATACGCGCATTCATACAAATTATATTTTTATAACACCTTAAATAAATTATGTTTAACCTATATTTTAAATAATTGTACATTTTTATTACTTTTACAAACATAACACACACATACAAATATACCAATTTCCGAAAACATACCACCGTAACGTATATAATCCGTAAACGTACCAGTACTACTGTAACAGAAAAATGATGATTGAAAAAAGCCTATATATCTATGGTAATTTAAACTTTAAACTTATAATAAAAAAGTGTTGAATTTACGCTCGAATACCAGGACTCTGTCAATTAATCTACAGGGTCATCGTAAACGACCAATACGGTCTTTACATCGCAACGGCCTTATACTCTAAAGAGGAGTCTCGGGTTCGATGCTTGGCCAGAGCAGATATTTATATGATACTTAAGTGTTTGTGATATCTTATATGTTCCGTCCATAGTACCCACAATACAGGGAAACCTAGCGCGGGGGTGTGGGTATGTGAATTTATTCATTATTTATATACAATTAATCTTTTCACCAGCTCGCACCGGCGTTGATTTGTGGACTGACCTCTGATAGTGACTGGTGCCCAAAATCTATTAGTACCTTATTCCGAGAAATTGTTTAGTTTATGAGTGGCTCTAAAACTTTACGATATGTCATAATCAATAAATATTTTATGATTTATAAACCGTGTCATTGATTAAAGTTCGGAGGTGAGTCTGGCTAAGTGGTTATAAATTTATGCAGTATTAACGCGAATGAAGGCGTAAATGTGGGTGATCAATTATTATCAATTGAGTTATCTCAAATTATATTTTTATAACTGTCCAAAAATAACAACCGTTCTGTGATGGTAGATGACGCTGTGGAAATAGGAAAACCAAAGTGGTGTTGGTGCGAAAAAGAGGGGTAACCGACGTGTTCACGGCCCAGACGAAAATGCTACAATTATCTAGTAGTTAAGTCTCAAGCACTGAAACTGAAAGACATTAAAAACAAATTTAATTCCTGATTTCTAGGAGAAAGAAAGAAACCTCAACATGCATGAGCACCGTCGTGATTGATGTGACAGAGCTCAGCAATATCCAGGAGAAACTTAACGTTATTATCTCATCCTTTTTGCAGATTATACTGTGCATCGATGGAGGGTTACATAACCAATTCGAGTCGGTGATTCTTCTACTATTCAAAGACCTCATATAGTTCACCGATTACTCTCTAACGATATGAATCGGGGTGATATCTGTGTTATTCCAAAGGGAAGTAATACATTAGCGATTTATTTCAAATAACATTAGTTCTATTTGAAATTAGCTAAGAATATTCATGATAGTGTCCAATTAACATGCAGTGAACTGGAAGTCTATGTGCTAGTTCAACCGAACTCGTCAGAAATCTACACCTAATAAACACCTAACATACACCTAATGCTTTTGGATCGTTTCTGAGCCTTCTTCAAGTCATCAGACCACCTGGTATTTTGTATTTTTTTCACTAAATAGTGCAAAGCATAATCTCTGTTTATCTGTTCCGGCCGAGAATCGAACCTCGAACCTCTAGCTCGGTAGGCAATGTCACTGTCAACTGTCAATTTTATTTTAATTTTTATCAGTAGATAGATTGATTACTATCATTATCCAAGGTCGGCGCAGTATGCCTTTTAATTCCATTCATCGCGCTTTCCTCTCACACTATGTCCACTCCCACTTCAATTATATCATAACTAAATAACAACAATAACAAACCGAGTTATTTGAAACGTACATCTTTAATCTCTATCTATTGTTACTGGGACAGCATACAAGTGTAAGAGTATATATCAAAAAAGAATTATAAAACGCTTTTGTCGTTGATGTTTTCCTTCAGTTCAGAAGTTCGACATTCAAGCCGCTGAGCTGCTGTTGCTAGTTTACAAATTAATAGGCAGCTATTAAAAACAAATTAACAATTAACTATCGTCAGGTGGCCGTCTTGACATTTAAGGTTTGATTTTTATGTTTAGCTAATTTCAATCATAAGAATCTTTTTTAAGCTGCTTAATAAAATTCGTGATAAGTCTTCTGAGTTTTATAAGTGTCTAAACCGCTCATAATTATACTGTTTAGATTTGGATTACGCCATGATCGCCATGGACACAGCAACGCCGCATGCATCAGGCATAAGACATAAGAATTATCACATCACTTTACACGAATGTTACTTAGTTAAACCATGTTGCAACAGGCATGTACATCGGTAAAACCGAAGGCATCACCGAAGTGTTGCCGGCAGAAAACGAAGCAAGTGACCCACATTATTACTAGCACTTCGCAACTGCGCCCGAAACACGTATGAAACACTTCATGGTCGGTCAAAAGGAGAGCTGCAGCTAGCCAGGCGGGTAAAATACCCTCTCACACTGCAAACATGCATGGGAATAAATCGGGTGGTACAGAGCGACCTCCAACAGAAAACAAGTTTGTTTTCAAGTCTTGGTTTGTCACCTTATTTATATATCTATATTCTCACACACACATAGGGAATCCTCGTCTGTATTTTGATATTGATAGCAAATTGAATGTTAGCTTCCAACTAGTGAGATTTCAATTCGAAAGTCGCACGCATCTCTCGTTTTCAGCTTCAGTTTCCATACATCCGAAAATGAAAATGTCGAGGTAAGAAACAGATGAACGGTCTACAAAGTATAATTTAGTAGACATGCAATAATGATAATAATAATAATGTTTATTGCTGATTAAATATTACTATGCTTAATTAACAACAGTATGATAACTAGGACAACAAAAACTGACTCAGCTTATGCTGAATCGGATAACTACATATGGTATATTGGTGCTAATCAAAAATAAATATTATATACCTATGACATTGGGTTATGAAATCACGAATGTTTCTAGTTGTGGGTCGTAAATAAATGGAATCTGATTTTGGGTGTTAGTTTTAGGAGCTAAATAAAAACGAATATTAAAAAAATCAGTTTTTATATGATTTTAAACAAAATGGGCTATTACGATATGTATATTGTACGCTAATATTTAGATCCATGCGGCGTGGAACGGTGAAATGATATAAATACATATTGGAAGTACCCATATGATAGTAAAATAATGTGTATTTTAATTATAAGAGGTCGTTCTGAGGAATACAAATATATATCTATAATATTATAGTTTCATTATAACAATATATAATTGTCCTACTTCTGGGCTCGGGTCAGCATTCACATTGAGATGGGTTAACGCCGTTTTATTCTCAGGTACACCATGTTTTCTTTCAACGAAGCAAGTGCCCATACCTTTAAAAATCAGAGGTGCACGGATAATTCGATCTCAATTCTCCCGCGTGGGAACAGTTGGATTCTCACAAAGCTGGTCTTATTGTGAATGTTGGATTTATGTAAATAGCCAATAAACAAGAAAGACGGCCCATCTGATGGTAAGTTATCATTGTCTTTAAATAGCCGTTACAGCGCCATGACAATGACACGGTGTCGACCACGAAGGAGGCTTTGAATCCATTGTCTATGTCGTATCTCTGACTCTACAACCCGAATTCGTTAAAAACACGATGGCTGGTTCTAGACACACACACCCCCGCTCTAGAAATCCCTGTTGCCGGCGGTATGGACATACATAAATATTGCATTATAAATACCTATGACCCGAGAACAGACAATTATCCGTCACATAAATGTCTGGACGGCCGGAGATTGAACCTGAGACTTATCACTCGACAGGCAGGTCACTTACAAAATTACTAAGGAGTGGTATAAAGAGGAGAAGGATAATCGAAGCGGGCTAAATAGGTAAAAAGTTCTACCAGCATGCACCTCTTATTAAATTAGGTGTTACAGAATCTAGAGACATCCACGGAGGAACTTGGTAACAAGGAGAGTTTAACTTAAATTTTAGGATTAGTGGAGCAATTTACATATAAATCTTTTCCAATAAACATTTTATGACGAATTTTGCAAAGTAAATTAGAAATAAATTCCCACTTTGATTCAATTGATAATGCAACCTCATGCATGCATAAAGCAACGGAACATCTTACACCCTCTACCAATATATATTTAATTTTTGAAATTTTGTGAAGTACATGAAAATGGCAAAGAAGTTCACATGAGGCAAATTAAATTTTTTTATGTGCGTAAGTAGTTTATTACAAAAGAAATTAGAACTTTTTTGATAATTGTTACAAGTTTATGAAAGGAACAAAGGTGAAACTTGTCTGCATTATTTACTTAGTTCATTAAATTCAGTAAGTTTGTATTATTTATTATAAAGTTTATCAGTAAGTTTGTGTTTATAAATAAGATATTTAAATTGTTATGTAATTAATTTTAGTACTTAAGTTTTTTTTATGCTAATAGTCGACAAACGATCAGACGAGCCACCTGATGATACGTGGTCACCGTCACATATGGACATCAGAAAGACCAAACTGATGTGTTGTCGGCCAGGAAATGAGAAGAGCAAGAAAGAAAGTACTGGGTCCCAAGCCCCCAACCGGAACACGACAAGTCGTTCGGCGCCTGACTCAATCAGGAGAGTGGTAGCTAGCCAAGCAGACTTTACGGAAAGTTAATAATACCAAGAATAACATTAATAACTTAATAATAACACTGATAATATATTCTTTACGTATAGACCTACCACCAAGCAGGCTGGCGTCTGTCGCCTCTTACCTCTCCCTGTTCTGCCAGCATGGGATTGGGGTCAATATTCTACGCTGCCCCAAAATTGCTAAGAAGTAATTACTTATTAATTATTAATATTGATTATAATGATTGATGATTTGAAGTCAAAAGGGAATAGGTTTTATCGAAGTTTAAAGTTTACTCTCTAAGGATACATCGCCGTTTACTGAATGGTGAGATTTTAGTCAAACATTGACTTAAAGTGAATAAATTGCGAAGATACCTTATTCCTTTAGAAGTTATTGTATCTAAACTTTCTATAAACTACTTTTGGGTGTACAATAAAGAGAAATTTGTTTTGTTGTTGTTATTTTATGATGAGTGGTTTGTAAAAGTGATTTTAGTAGGTGTAAATGTACAAATAAATTGTTTATGCAATTTCTGCTTGCTTAACTATATTGTGACTGAGTCGGTATGGTTATAACAAAAATGTTGACGTAACAACTTAATTACATTTATATCAACTGAGTTGTAAATAAAAATAGCATTTGAAATTTTAGTTGTGACATCTAAAATTATTGAGTATTAAATAATTGTGAATTTATATTTTCACATATATAAAACTAGACTTTTCTTTAATACCTTTTAAAATACACATTTAATAAGTATACATAATAATTGTGTACGTAAAACCGAACATTATCTTAAGAAACCTCATGTAACATATATATTTTTAAATTTTAATGTTTTTTTATTGATTCTCCAAAATTAACGCATTAAATTCGAATACGTCCGTTAAGTGACCTACCAACTCATGGATGATAAACAGATGTACGCAACGTAGAAAATAAAAATTTGGCTCCTACTGCATTTCTGAACGATATGGGAACGTCATAAGAATTAACTAAAGCAAGTGATTAGATATCACCTTTAATCGTGAAGGTATTGGGTTTTTTATCACTACGGAAACTATTATTTAATTGAATTAGAATTAAGTATCACATGCATATTTATAAGCGAATTATGGACTCGTAATTTTTGTTGCCTTTACTTCCAATTATGTATCTATTTAAACAAAATAGATAAAATCTCAAGACTTGTAACTAAACCATTAATTTTATTATTAAATTGTTATTGCAAAATTCCAAATATATAGTATCATAGCATTTACCTTCAAATTTATGGAAAACTTAATTGGCACACATAAAAATAAATAAAAACTGGCACGCTATCACATACACAAATAAAAAAAAGTTCACCAAAAAGTTTGATTTCAGAACGAATTCAAGTTCGTATTTCGATCGCGGGTCGGGAAAGTTCATGAGCGGGCGCGTGCGTTCCGAACACGCTCCCAGCATCCACTAACGTTCGGAAAATGGAATGAACCGGTAACATTCTGACGACAACATTTTATTTTATTGCCTATCTGCTACGGCCGTTTATAATTTTTAATACGCATTACTAAGTACATATCGGTGCCTATTTTTCCATTGCTACGCTGTTGGTAATGGTTTTCAAAGTAATGCCTCGTTTGGAATTATCGGTTTTTGTAGTCGAACGCAAGTAAGGATTATTATCGAGTAAGTATTGCACGATTTGATTGGTTTTTTGTAGAGTTGTTGGGAACCATTTCTGGATGTTGTTTTTGATAAACGTCAAGATGAAAGTGCTCATTAGTTACTTGCACTGTTTTTTTGCGAGAAAGGTGATGTCACACGAGGCCTAATAAATATAAATGCTGCTCTCATTTCCGCCGGCATTTTTAGAGTCCCGTGACCCGAGAAATTACCCTTATATTTTGTTGTGACTTTAACGCTTAATCGGCTTATCGACAAAGGTGTCTACTCGTCATAGAGCAGATCGAGAGTATACTTCGCTTTGTGACTTCAGATCGGAATGCTGGAAGGAACTAATCCAAGTGTCGAAAGATTTTCTGATATCCGAAGGCTTTCGACATGGCTTAACAACTAACAATTTTTATATAAAGATGAAAATATCTACAGTTTAACATACTCTCGGAAGTACGGAAACGCTCTAGACAGTTTGCCACTAGCGGTCCATCTAACCACCGACCGCGCCCGAGGTTATTCAAGTCGGATGATACTGTATTAAATCTTCAAACTCCCATCGAGAATAACGACTTCGCGTGCATATAGTTTCACATAATATTTATGCATGCATTACGCATGAAGAAATTACTTTCTATAAAAATAAAAATAATGAGAAACCATTAAAAATATTCTTTATCGTTTAAATTTTCTTAATATTCAAGTGAAATTAAAGTGTGCTTTTCTTTTGTAAAGTTCCCAAACTTTTCCATTTCCCTATATAGTAATTGAGTAAGAAGATTAATTGTCCCACATTTTGGAAATTTTACACGTCATAAAATTGTTTCCCGTAGTTTGTGTATTAAAATGAAAAGCTAAAAACCAATGCTGCTACTTTAAAAAGTTGAAATTCCGGTTACTTTAATTCTTTCAACATGCTAATCTCCAAAATTATTACGGAACCCAGTACAATATTGTGTCATATACAGCTAACCTGTTTTATATCCTCGTTGCTTGTAATAGGAATCAAGAGAAATTATTTTTAATAGTGTTCAATCGGCAAGAAAATTCCTGTAGATGTCGTTAACTAAAAACGGTTGGATTGTCCGTCTGCGGTATTCGCGGTATCTGTGGCGTGAGGCGGTAACCAGATCGAGCTGATGTATGTCATGGAACTGTTTTGAACTATCCATTTTAATAGTTTAAAGGCTAAAATTGGTCTTAATTTTGGTACTGACAATATATAAGTTTTTTTCATGTAAAAAACCGACAAACGAGCAGACAACGCAACTAATGGTAAGTGGTCATCATCGCCCATGGATATTAGGAACCCTAAAGGTATCATTGATTCGCTGTTGGCCAAGAAATAAGAATAAAAAAAGAAAGTATATGTCTTTAATTTGCGCAAAAACAAATAAAGCGTTCTATTAGACAAAAGATAGGTCAAAAATTACATTTTTCCCATTAACACAATGAGTTTTAATCTATATATTGGGTATCTTGGATTATAGGGTTCTATTCAAATTTCAATCGTTACTAAATAACGAACGAATATGGCATCAGGTCTTATGTTTCAGATCGTTATGTTCTGCATCATCCTGTTAAACCCTGGCTGTGTTACAAAGAGGGTTCTTTACCTGACTGGCTAACAAGTAATTTGTGGTAATTTTATCCGTTCATGTTCATGGCACCAGGACTCTCACCAAATCTTTGCCGGCTGAGAAGAAAGCGTTGGACACGGTTCTTACAGACCTCCATAACGTAACACCGTGGGAATACGTTATATTATATATTATTATGTTATATCCTATAATGATTATAAACTTTTTAAGCCTGTATATACTCGTATTGCTATTCTTGCGGAACATATAAATTTACTGAGATGAAATTGGTAGCTTATTTCTAATGTAAATTCAATAAAAGTGGTGCTTGTGTATCGAATTTTAATGTAGTTTTTATATGCGTTAGTCTTGATTTTATTTCCTTTATCATTTATTTACAGATCAATAAAACTAATTTTATAGTTCCTCAGATTTCATTTTTGTTCAACTTGTTTTGTAATAAAATTAGGATACTTGTTTTAAGTGTTTTGCATTTGAGAAATATTGCGCAGTTTTGCATTTGGATGTAGAGGAAGATAGTCCTCTCCTGCCTGTCTAGCCAACCACGGAGTACTTTTTTGGTAAATTAGGTGGTTTCACACTACCATGTTTAAATAGGCGAAATTATTACGAATGCATAAGGTTCCTACTAATCTTCATGAGTCATGACTTCCTTGCCTTATTCCAGTTCGGGTTCCAGTTTTGGTTTAGAAATATATCAGGAGTTTCTCCAGTCTGCCTGCGTTATAGAGCGCACGAGAATACCGCACGTGCCATTGAGGTTTTAAACTGAGAAGGGCCAATTAGGTCTGATTCGGTATTGCTTCTCTTCAGCAGTAGGGTTGCTCGTAACATTCTGATCTCAAGATCGATTAATTTGACCAAATTCCGATATGAAGACAGTACTATTTAAAGTTGACTGTAATTTTCAACTATGACTCTTAAATTACTAATGTACATACTTTTATGTGTAACTTCTGGATTATCAATCTATTCAACAATAGTAACAGAGCAGGTACAGACATAGCTATTTTGTATGATAACTTTTATATCCCGTTAGATTATGTCACGGCTTCCAGTACACTAAAGTCGTGCAATAATTGTGTTTTATGTACCCGGTTTCAGCTCCAATCTGCTTCTGTTTGCTGCTCCTAGTAGTGCCTTTCTCTCGGTAATCTGTAATGAAGATATTTAAATGTTTTATTGTGTGAATATCTAGGTACCACGATGATTATAGGAAAACACTGTCATATGCATTGTGTCTATAATATAATGGAAAAATTTTGGCCTGTTACAATTATGCAGAAAAATGTGCGACTTTTTTGTTATGATTATAAGCAGTATACATTCGTATACAGGCGATTTAAATGTGCATTACACTACTCACTCACATCGTGCTAACTGACCCAATAGCCGTAAGGAGTCGTGACATCCTCTTGTTAGCCGGATTATAATAATACGTGGAATAGAACCTTGAATTCTAAACAGTTCTCATTACCGTTAATCATTCGATCTCTTCGATAACTCAGTAAATACAGTTATAATGCAGAATCGATATATAAATAATCGATGTTTAGTTTGTTGTTAGACGGAGCGCGGTAAGTGATACAATGGCTTGTTAATTTTGTCGCTTAACACTCAGATTTTATTTTACATGTAAGATAATAAAAGAAAATGTAAAAGTAGGAAATATGAAAAAAATAAAAAAATAAAAAAGTTATAAGAGGTCATTGTAGTATATATAAATATATAAAAACAACAGGTAGGAGTAACACATACCTCGAGCATTTCAGACGACTCTCGCCTTTATACTGTAGGCAAAAAAGCGAATGGTATACATGCTGGTCTTTATCTTTTCGGATATTACTATTGACTTTACGCGAAAGGCGTAGAAAAGTCAGAAAATCGATATAAATAGCGGGCAGGGTTGCCTAAGGAGATTTCGGATATCGAATACGGACACCAAAAGTTTTCTCCCTAAGAAGTTATACCTAGTAAGATCTATGAGTGTTTGATTGTGGAAGTGAAGTGAAGTCTCTGTGGAACTATTTTGGCATTTTCACGAACCTGGTGTATCCTGACACGTAACATTATATTTCTACATTATC
>DWPT01007775.1:0-10586 GCA_018251895.1 Agathymus mariae mariae | reverse complement strand
ACTTGTTATAAATGAGGAAGTGATTGAATTAGTAAATTCCACCATATTTCTCGGAATCACTATAGACTCACGATTACTCACTGATTTCAAATATTTTAGTATTTAATGCATATAATTAAATAATTAAAAAAAATGTAATATAATAATATAATTTAAAATATAACATCATAATATAATTTAAAAGCTTTTTATTTAAAATAACATAAACAGTACCTTTTTGTTACTTTTTTCTCATAAATGTCTGCTATAACAATATGTTTAGCCTTTGGTATATCTTGGCAAATGGACTATAGCCGTAGAGTCATAAAAATGTGTGCATGACGACTAAAATCACACACGATGCTAGTCTGAGTAGAGAAAATCTCAAATTTATAAAAAAATTTATGCAGTGACAGTACTATAATACTATAAAATAAAAATACTAATTCCTCGCTTGCGTCAACTTGTTGGGTTAGCTCAACGATTAATAGTTTGATAAATTAGACCCTAACAACCGTTAGGATCTCACTGGAGAATCTGCTATAAGTTTGATCTGTTAGATCCTTTACTATAGTCAGTTTAATACTTACATAATTTACATTCTTATTATTCCAGGGCAATATTTTTAGTTTCTGTAAATTGTATAAACATCTCCATTTACGCACACACGTGTAGTTACAACATGGTATAGTTTGTTATTACCCTAAGTTGTGTGAGGGGTGTGCGTGCTACGGATGCGACTAAGTGGTAGGTATAGTCACGGTGTTCTAATTGGGAGTGTATGAATAGAACACACGTATGATGCGCACAAGACTTTATTTCATACTGAATTTATATCTAAAACATAATGCAATACGCGTGTCATTTTATTGCGATCGATTGCATAAATAGAGTACATTGACATTATAAATGCTACCACAGTTGAATATTGGTTTGATAAAACATTTGTAATGTTTCCCACACTATCAGTTTTCCTGTTGACGACGCTGATGTTTGCGGTTTTGCACGCTGATCAATACTGCACTCGTTTCTTTAAAACACGCTTATATATAATAGACTTCTTGCCTATCTACACTCGATTCACTTCACAGCCGCTGTGAAGTGATCAAATATTGTTTAGTTTTGAATTTTTTAAATTTAATTATTTTCACAATGTCTAAAAGTTTTGAGCTCCTCTTCGATAGACCGGGAGAAACTATGCTCTCCCCGAAAGGTGATGATAATGCATTGTTTCTCCTGTCCGAAGAGTTCTTGGTAAGTATTAAGTTTTGTGGTTACGTCTTTTTACATGTATTTCCTTAAGAAACTTACGTTATAATTAAGATGCTTCTATTATATGTACATTATTAATTTGTTTTGATTTAATTTGTATTTTAAAATGCAACAATATTGTATTAAGTAATGTAATTGCATTATTATGATTGTTTGTTACTATTACTTTATTATTATTCAGCGAATCTATTCTAATTTTACAATTGATAAATATAAATTTAGTAAATAGGCAATAGATATTTAAGGGAATTAACTCAAAGAACAATAGTAATATTCTAAACATACACAGAATCGATCATATATATCGAGGGTACTCTGACAGAACCGATAAGTGCAAAATTTAATGAAATATCTACGTGGGCATACTTATTTTTTTCTGCTCCTTTTATCTAAAAAAAACCCATAACTGTAAAAGCTTTTTTATCAGTGTAAAACAATTAACTAACATTTAATATTTCAAACTGAAAAAGCATTAAGTTTTATAAACTCTTATTTCACAATTCAAATAATTAATTACAGTGATAACAAATTAAAAACATTGACCCTCTTTTCTTTAAAAATGTTATAATAATTTAGTTCTATTTTTCTGGCATATCAGTACATTGTGTTTTATTTGGTTCTAACGTTTCTCAAGAATTCGTCGCCATGAAATCTGACTATGCAAAAAGATAGTATACAGAAAGATTTTACACGCTTATCTTAATATAAAGAAAATGTGCAAAGAGTTGTGCCAAGAAGAAAACCAAGAAGTAGCTAATGAGCTCACCTATTGGAGATTTTTTTTATGGAATACAATTTAAGCTTATTTGTTCCGGAAAAAGACCAATACATAAATTGTACAAATTGTAAAAATGCTACCAAACAGAAAAAATAAATGTAACAATGGAAAAATAGTTAACAAAGATACTAATTTTATTTTAATTTCATTTGAATTATGCTATATTTTAGATACCTCTTTGCAAAGTGAACCTTTTTATTATTGTCGGAAATTGTGCGTATCCTCACCATTTACAAAGCAGCGTACCCAATAATGCTATCTACTTTCTATGATCTGAACAAAACGGTAAAAAAGGAAACTGCAATATAACAATGTTTTGTTGTAAATCTGCAGATAATTGGGCAAAAGTTTTTGGAATCTGGACATACATGATTCAGATATACACATGGCTATTGAATCACAAAAGAGAGAAACTTCAGGATATTCTATGCAAGACTAGATCGCAATATGCCAACGTGCAAGGAGTAAAAAAGTACATGTTGTTAATAACAAGATACTCAAATAGTATTGTAAAACAAAATAAATATCATGAGTTCTATGATTTGAAAGATCTGGCTTTTAAAGTAATTCATAACAAGGATTATAAAGATAATGAAGGAGTTAAGAGTGCAGAGTGGCTTAAAATGAAACGGAAGATTTGTAAAAAAGTAGAAAAGAATAAATTTTACCTTCGACATAAGAGAAAAATGTTATTATATAAAAACTTATACGTTACCGGTAAATATTTAAAGAGTACAGCTACACGAACAAAAAGAAAAAAAAAGTGATTTTACAATCAAACTGAAAAGAAGTTATGAAAAATTTGTTATATTAGGTTAAAAAAATATAATACCGGAATTGTAGCCATGGTATTTGACGTCTTTGAATAATGTTTCTGAACATTTTGAAGAATAGATATCGTTTTGGGAAGAAAATATTGTTTACTTTTAATTGATATCTTTCTGTTTTCATTACCATTGTACCAACACGATTAAGCTGTTTACAGTGTGCGTATTGTTTTAATAGCACTTATTTGTTTTTTAAATACCATGAATTCAAAAAATATATACAGGTAAAAACTGATAACTTTCAACTATTCTGTACTTTACCTTGCTAAATACATGTTTATTTCAGTTATTTTAACATAATTAAATTAAATGACGTACAATGATCTCTTATTTTTATTCCAGGTGTTCATGCCTTACATTATTAGGGCTTTACAGCTTTTTTACAAACATCAGGTAAAATGAAATAACTGCACTACCCTGACGCCAATTTTTTTCTTTTTTCTTCATTTTTAATGACAATGACAATGAATCTCAAGTACAAGTGCTGATATCATGTTGATATTGTGCTTCACCGTTATACCATTAACAATCAAAACTTAGTGTTATTCTCTCATTATGACAATTATACATTTCATTGCATTACAATTCTGCCAGAATATCCTCGATATATATATAATTATTGTAATTAAAGTATTTCATTTGTTGCTTGCAAATGTTTGCTTTGCAAGTATTAAGAAAATGAGTGTAGCGAATTATATATGTATATTTTACACCAACATAATGTTAATTGTTGAGTATGTTAGTGTATACAAGTAAAAGCGTATAAAAAGTGTTAATTATGTTTGCGTTCAATATATAAATATGTAAATAAATAAAAGTAAAATTAAGGTTAATGTTAATTGTTAAGGCGCACTTCAGCGTAAATGAAAGTTATGTAATGATATTTTAAAACGAATAATAATAATAACATTATAACATTACACCAATTTCATTACAGTAAATTGTAGTATTCATCTAATGGATATTGTTTTTTATAGGTATATTTTGGTAATAACAAAATTCTAAATCTCCAAAAAATCTTACTATATATTTAGGCACCAAAGTTTCTAAAATTTTATTAACAATGTGACGCCAGTTAACCTGTATAGGAAATCCTTCTAATTATGTTGTTCTATGATCGTACAAGTGGCGCCCTCGTACAGATTTTTCACACAGATTATATTTTGGTGTCCGTAATTTTATTGTGTACAAAATAAACTACAAAAGCAAGCAGAGGGTCTTGGCCATTTAACTACTGTATTACGCAAAAATATTTTCAGCCCAAGGACTATGAAAACATCGGTATCGAAATAAACAATCGCTTCGGTGAAGATGCCTCTCAGACCATCCCTCTGCAGAACCTCAGCGAGCTCCCCAGATTCCCCAAAGCCAGCCAACTGCCGTCCGACGTCGACTTTTCGGTCTTTCTGCCCGCTCATCAGGAAATGGCGGACGAAGTGATCGACGTCCTCATGGGTAACGACTTTATTGTTTTGCTAGCAAATGCCCTCGCTTCGCTTCGGAAAAATTACCTTATGCATAAAAATAGTATTTGCAGTTTTCTGGGTGAATTAGAAATACATATATTAATCATAACTTTTTTATTTATGGACCGATTGCATTAAGACAAACTTTAAGTATTAAGTGATGCCTACTGCAATACATAAGTGAAAACCCGTTTGGTCAACCGTTTCTGACATTAGCGGGAACAAACGCACAGACAAACAGACAAATATTCTAATAATGTAATAATATTTTTTTTCATATATCGTTCATGTACACAAAGCGATCCGTTAGAATTTTATTAATAGTATAGATGTTGATGTATTGTATTGTTCTATGTTGTATGCCGATATGCTATACATTCGAACATCGTCAGCGATGGCAGAAAACAAATAACTAGACATTTTTCACAGTATCAAATTTAATGAGGGAATAATATAGTTGTACTTGTACAGGCGTCGATCAAAAAACATGAAATGTAAATGGTACGAGTTTATTCATCAGTTTTATAATCACTATTATTAAATGAATTGCTTTGATGAATTAAACCAAACGGCAACTTTACTACACATGGTTATGAATTATGAAACGTTTGAGATCAGTAATATAGTAGTATACAGTACTTTCAATATTCAGTACCAACACTTTGTTTTCTTTCACAGCAACAAATGTTGTTACGTCGTAATACTATTAAACTTGTGCTATGAACACTATGAATAACTATGATCATCTTTAGTTCAATTACCACGCATCAGGATAAAAATGGGTGGTGCTGTGATCAGACGTTGTATTCAGTTGAACTGAAGATTTTATGAAATATAAAAGTCCGAAGTCCGTTGATACTAAATAGAAAACCATGAGAAATGGTATTTATCATTTAATTTCAATTAGCGTTTGCAGAATTTCACTCCTCAGTGATTGAAATGGAGGATCATACTTGGTATTGGGATTTGGTGAAGCTTTGTAAAAAATATTTTAATGCATATAAATGTTTTCCTACATGTTTCATCCACCACAATTCTAGGGACGCAATTTCGTTAGTTAGTAGGTACTTTTTAACCACACATTTATTAAAAAAGTAATGTTCAAAATTTCTATCTACAGAGTGTATAAAAAAACATTTACTGCTTGATACTGCAGCACACTGTCATTTAATTATGATTACTATTATTATTATTGTTATTATATTGTCTTATTTCTGTGTTTCTTTATATTCTGTTCTTTTTAGTATCTTTTTTTAAGATTGTTTACGTGTGTTGTTATATACGTTGGGAATAAATGTATTTTCTTTTTGTTGTTAAAAAAAATACCTGGATAAATTATGTAAAAATAAAATGTTTTTTTTATGCCAGTATGTTTATATTTGGGGAATTATTGAAAACAATATTAATAGATGTAAACAACACACCAATGTATTACTTAAGATTCTCCCAACGAACGACGAGGTTCCAAGTACCTATTACAGATTATATAAATAAAAATTACTATGGTGAACTTTGTTAAAAGAATATTTGAATTTACTTAAATATTTAATCAAACGATGCTGTGGGCCCATGCTACTAGATAGTAATATGAATATTATAAACGGCACTTAACTTTGTTTACTAAAACAGTGTCAATTTGTAAATATCATCACTTCACAAGTTAATAAGTATATATTATTTTCCTATAGGTGTCCCTGAAAACGAGCTTCAACAGTTCCTGTCAACATGTGTTTATTCCAGAGTAAACCTCAACCCACAGCTCTTCAATTACTGTTACTCCATTGCATTGATGCACAGGTAAACTTAACAATCTTGATACTACTTAAACAACTTTATAGTTTCAAAAATGTATTGGAAGTTTTTTGTTCAGCATAATTAACTTGTTCCATGCAATACTTACTCTTAAGAACATACATAAAATAACTGTACCATATAAGATTAAGTTATTAATCACTCGCTTCAAACATTCATACACAATAATGCTTAAAGAGATCGAACGCGTAACCTGCTGTGTACCTTAATTACGAGATTATTTTTGTCTGTACCACCGTACTAAATAATGTTTATACAAATACTCTGTGATAAACCAATATTTTCCTTGTACACCACCTTACCGCGTGCCACATTGTGCCAATAAACAAGGATATTTCTATAGTCATTTATATTATGTTATTGATTATTTTTCTATTAATTCTAACAACATTTTGCAGACGTGACACAAGAAATATCCCTATTACAAATTTTGCTGAGACGTTCCCCTCCAAATTCATGGACTCCAAAGTGTTTGCCCAAGCCCGTGAGTCGTCAACGGTGGCAGCGCAAGGAGCTCCGGTACCTGATTATTATTATCTTTTTTTATAAATACCACAATTACAATCTAGTATGAATGGTTTTTTATCAATTCTTTAACTTGTGTTAGTTTTGATGCACCTTCTATCGCATGTAAAAAATCAGACTAAAGTAAACGGCAACTTTAATACACATGGTTATGAATATGAGCCTATTGTAATTTTCAGCGCGTTCCTATTGTGATTCCAAGAGACTACACCGCGACGGACTTGGATGTCGAGCACCGCCTGGCTTACTTCCGTGAGGACCTCGGCATCAATCTCCACCATTGGCACTGGCATCTTGTGTATCCGTTCTTCTCAAACAACAGATCCCTTGTTGCCAAGGACCGTCGTGGGGAGCTCTTCTTCTACATGCATCAGCAATGTATTGCGCGGTAATTGTTAAACATCTAAATATGTAAATAATAAAAATAGCCCAGAGATACTTTTCATTTCGGTAAATAAATCTATTGTTACAATAGCAAATATCATTTTACTAATATGGGGACATCTGAAGGTCTTGAATCCTAAAAGTAAAGGTTTAAAATTTCAACTCAATAAAACATATGTAATCATTCATGATAATAGCATGGGGCACTACAACACATCATATAAAGTGTGGTTCAGAAATTTCAAAATACTACAAGGAATATAAATTTAAAAAAGTATCATCATACTCGTATCAAATCAAAATTATTTAATCATTTAGGTATCCTGTAAAAACAATTATACACGTCATTTTTTGCTTCTACGACCATTCCGAAAACATTACTTAACATTGGTGCCTTAACGTTATCGAGAAGAAACGGCGAAAGCAACTCTTCAGCACATCTTTTAAAACAACACATGACAATTACAAAGTAAATTTGTACAAAGTAAATAAACTACAAAATACGGAACTGTTTCCAACACTACTATTTCCAGGCATCCTCGTCATTAATAGGTATATTCATTTATACCATAATACCCTTTACCTATAAGCTGTGCTTTAACGCGTCGCTTGAAAGTTCTAATAGGTTCTAATTATGAAAACTTAATAAAACAAATGTCAAAACAATTTAACTAAACAAACAAACGAACATACATATGGATTAGATAAACAATTATCTGAAAAACATAAAATATCACTAATATCATGTTAAACCGACGCAGATACAACGGCGAGCGTCTACTCAATTCATTGGCAAGAGTGAAGAAGTTCAGCAACTTTAGGGAGCCCATTCCCGAAGCGTACTTCCCGAAGCTAGACAGTCTGACCTCAGCGCGCGGTTGGCCTCCACGGCAGGCCAACATGGTATGGCAGGACCTCAATCGTCCCGTGGATGGCCTTAACGTTAACATAACTGACATGGAGCGCTGGAAACGTAACATCGAGGAAGTCATCGCCACCGGTATAGTTCAAAATGTATGTGGATATCAGACCTAATATTCTAGCATTCGATGCAAGCCGTAATCATACTAACCAAACAAGGCAAGGGCAATATTGTTACTACGTGCTTTTATTATATTCTGAGTCTAGTCGCTTAGAATTCTTCCCTCTACATCCATCTCAGTGTTCGGGAGAAGCAACACATGTACAAGCACCTTCAAATAACACTGGTGTTGAATCCGTATAACATACGGACGGACGAGTAATAATAAAACATTGAATTTTACAGTACTTAAAGATAATTGTATTCCAGCTTCGTTATCTAATTACAGTCGTTCTGCAGTGACCCAGTCACCAAACACATTGTTAACGTTAAGAATTAATTACAGGCGGACGGCACCACACAGCCTTTGAACATTGACATTCTGGGTAATATCGTGGAGGCGAGCATCCTGTCGCCCAACCGTGAGTTTTATGGCAGTCTGCACAACCACGGACACAATTTCGCCGGATACATGCACGACCCTGTGCACCGCTATCTCGTAAGTTTTCATTCGATTAATGCAAACCCTCAACAACCGTAAACGGCACGAAGGTATACATCATACAGAGAAAAATGTGTAAAACGCATGATTATTTACTTTTTCAAATTGATAATGAGAAAATGATTATAACATCAACTCCACCTTTTGTAATAATTTTCATGTGGTGAGATAAAAATTAAATTAGTATAGTTTTCAAACGCAGATTTGCTCAATAAGTAACATGTCATTATGATATAACGAATAACTAAGAGAAGTGTAGTATATCAAATTTTTAAAAGCATTATATTTTTTTTTTTCACAAATTACAGGGTTTTTTTTTTATTTTTAAGGATATTTTGACCTAGACCGTTTTGATACATCTCTGAGATTTCAAATCATAGGAAAACAAGATTCATTAAGATGTGATTCCTCTATATGAATAATAAAAAAATGTCCTAGCGACTAAAAACTCTTATGTCTGAAGATCTATTGTTTCTATTAAAAAGTGAAGCAAAGTCTGGGTAGAGTTCATTAAAATAATTTAGATTTTGTCTAACAGGAATCCTTCGCCGTTATGTCGGATACAGCCATCAACATGCGTGATCCCTTATTTTACCGCTGGCACGCATTCGTGGACGACATATTCCAGCGCCACAAGGAGTCTGCACACGTGCGACCGTACACGGCCTCAGAGGTAACCTGGATGAAGTACACTTTACACGAACATATTAGATTATTGTTATTGTAGTCATCATTGCAAAGCTGTATAGATTATAAATAAGCTGAACATTTAAACCTTATTTTTTTATGAATATACTAATGCTCCCTTAATTCACAGCTAGAGAATCCCGGCGTACAGGTGACATCAGCCGTGATTGAAAGTACGACTGGGGAGCGCAACGTACTGAACACTTTCTGGATGATGAGCGACATCGACATGTCGCGCGGCTTGGACTTCTCCAACCGCGGGCCCGTGTATGTGCGCTTCACACATCTCAACCACCGCCCCTTCCGCTACGTGTGAGTATTGCAGACAGAATTCGAGTACATAAGGTACTGGGCACACTGTACTATGTATGCCGTGTTAACTTGCAGCATCAATGTGAACAACACGGGCGCAGCGCGCCGCACTACGGTGCGCATCTTCATCGCGCCCAAATTCGACGAACGCAACCTGCAGTGGGCGCTCTCTGACCAACGCAAGATGTTCTTGGAGATGGACCGCTTCGTCATTCCATGTAAGATTATTTAAATTTAGATTTTTATCCTAAACCGGAAAAGCGGCATATATTTGTAGATTGTATTTGGTTATATTATTTAATACAAGCAGTAACAGCCTAGTGGTTTGAACGACTGTCTCCTGCACAGGACACTCAGGTTCGAATCCGGCCACATCCCTAATTTTTCCTATTACGTGCGTATTTAAAACAATTATCACTTACTTCGTTCGATGTAAGAAAACGTCGTGAAGCAATCTACTTACACACCTGTGAGTTCTTCATAATGTTCTCAGAAGTGTATGAAGTCTACCAAGCCGCACTTGGTCAGCGTGGCAGACATGGCCTTAACTCTTCTCATAGTGAGAGACCAGCCGTGGGATAATATACTTGTAGTGATTATGAGATTATTTATTGTCATGTCTTTCGCTATCATAATTAGCTTCACCGCCAAAATATAAATACGACGAAGACAAACTAAGCAAAGTCATAGCATTCCGATACTTTGTACGGACGCCAGCGCGGTTTCACCTCTATTGTAGATCCCTCAACGCTCTCTAATAAGTCAAGATCGAATAGCGAGGTATATTGCTTAGCTTATGTATCGGGCCTCAGGAATCTTCACTAAAGACTTATAAAAACATAAAACTATACATTATGACAATGTGCTTGATCGGTATACCACAGGGCTCAATCCTCTTTCCTTTCATTTTTTTTGGTTTGTATTAACGATTTGCCGTATTTAATAAACAAATTATAAGCGACATTATACTGTTTGCTGAAGACACATTCTTAATATCTAAGACTAAATAAATAAATTAAAT
>DWPT01007774.1:0-10587 GCA_018251895.1 Agathymus mariae mariae | reverse complement strand
CGGTCTTTTATGGGGCTTGGAATTCGTTTTTACAATAAGATTCCTAAGTTCATCACGTATCAACGTTGCCCATTGGAACTTTTATGCAACGCATTAAAACATAGCTAATAGGTATAATATGCTTTATATTATAATATAGACGAATATAATAATGATAAGGACGCCTGGAAATAGTAGTATCGAAACCGGTTACGCACAGGTTTTAACTTTCGTTATTACTATGTTGTTTAAAAGATGTGCTGAGGAGTTCTCTTCGCCGTTTCTTCTCCTCAATGTTAAAGCACCTGTTCGAAACGGTAGTAGAAGCATGAAATGACGTGCATATGTGTAATTGCAGAATACTTACATGATTAAATGATTTTCATTTTTTTTTTATCTTAATTTTCATACTTTTCTAAATTACGAGAACTTCTAGGTAGAATAAATATTACTTGTTGATGAGTCAAATCAATACGCCTTCAAAGAATTCACCTATTGTATTTCCCAGATATTTTTTAACAAATTAATCATAAATATGGCCATAAAATAGTGAAAACGCTACGCTGGTGCAGCATATTTTGAAAATAACGCATAATAATTAAACTTTTCAAAAATCGTGAATAGAACCATAATAAACCAATAAACAAAAAACACAGAAACTCTAAATTTTTTATTTGAAATAAATTTGTAATAGATGTGAATTTTAAAACAAGCGCCAAATTATATTTCAGTTCATAAGATAAACTACCTAATACAATAATATATTTTTTTTGTTTTCAGAATATGGGCAACATACTGTTTTCAGTTATTTGGCTTATTATCCTAATATTTATTTCCTTATGGATTGCCGCCTTGGCAGCGGGTATATATATTATTGTCATACCCTTTACAGTGTGCATAAATGCATTAACGGTAAGTTAAATTCTTATATAATTTATGAATTATTTTCACAATGAACCCATATTACGAATAATATTGATACATTACACGCACTTACATTAACTAAAGCGTAAGCCAACAATATTACTCCATGTACAAGTCGTGTGTAGAAGTTTTCAAAATGGCGTCTTAAATAGCATCGCTAGACATAACGTAGTAGGTACATACTTTTATTTATTCTGTGGCCATAAAATAAGTATTACCGCACGAAACGATTTGCTGATTCTTTATATTACACGATAAATTAAATGTATGTTGTCTAGTTTATTCTTCGGAAGTATCTTGCTACTTCTTGAGGACACACGCATCGAAGATTTGTTTAAGTGCTAATGGAGCATTCTGAGATATATTTTTATAAACAACGATCTAATTAATATTTCGTTTTGTAAACATTTACAACAAAAAAAGTAAATTACTACCTAACCTACATTATTTAATATCACATTAAATGCATTTATGAAGCATCATAATGCAATATAATGATGCAATTTTTTTTATTAAGTTTATAACGATAAAGGGTGTCAACACCGAGATATTCATTTAATTTTAAACATTATGTGACGTACCTCCTATCGACTATTGATACCAAATTATAATTAGTCTATTAGGTATATGTACGAAAACCCTCAGCCGCTATAATACTAACGATTACTTATAATACATATTGTGTACTATCGTCAATGTACTTATGTTTAAATGCTATCCTATTTGATAATGATATATTTTATTAAACATGAATCAATATGCTAACATTTTATCGAACATTTAACATAAAGGATTGTAGTGTCATACCCAGGCTTTGTGATTTGCATTTCCTTGTTCTGTACACACTACAATTATAATAGTCCTCGGTGCATCATTGTATTGCAGCACACGAGAATTTATTCTAGTAGGCGTAACTCCTTACTCAAACATAGTTTTGCATTTTAATGCACACCAACCTAGATTTCTACCTACAGTGAACCTTACACGTCATATCTAGGTACTTATTGGACTAACAATGTTTTACGCAATTAATAACATCAAGCGTAGTGTTAAAGTTTTTCTAATAATTACAAATACATATTAAATAATAAAAATGAAATGGAGTTGTATCAGAGAATATTTTTAAAACATGCTTAAAATACATTTATTCAGATTCAAATATTACAGTTAATTTAAGTAAATTAAAAGTAAAATTTATAAAAGTTATTAGAGTTAACTTAGTTAATGTTGCAGGACTGTAAACACAAAAAAAGCTTCTACTCAGTATATTCGTATATGCTACAGTTTTAATAAACCACACTAAAGTTTACTGATTTTCAGCGTAGCCTATACAAATTAAAATCTTAAGACGAATAAAAATATGGTATCATTTGAATAACTGAATATAGTAAATAAATATTTTAATACAATTGAATCATTTTTTGACTGATTATTAAAGTGTTTAGTGATTACGGTATTCTGAAGTCTATGCAAAAAGTTAAATGAACTAAGTTTAAACTAAATAAGAGAACTTGTCGTATGCGCCTTCAACGTAGAGCCCCGCCTATGGTCACGTACGGTATAGGCGTGTTATTGAAAACATGGATTGGCGTAGTACTATTTAGATTCATACGCCATGTTAGTCCAGTTGTCACTCAAATAATTGATTGTCTACACTCCTTTGTTGCTTCCACGTTGTTGCGTTTCTTAGGAGCATAATAGAAGCATTATCGGTTGGTCATAAATGTTTCATCTTATTCCATTATCTGGGCTCGACGCAGTATGTCTTTTCCTTCCATTCATATAACAAAACAGTTGCAGAGTTCTGCAACTGCTTGTCACCTCCGGGGGACACCTCTAACTCTATCGCTCTCATTTCAATACACACCGAAAGATATACTAATGATTTGACAAGGGTTTTTTTTTATGACCGGTCGCCAACCTGACGTCACCTCTTCCCGGGAGTGGACAGTAGTCCAGCTAACAACATCTCGTAGTGTTGCCCTGCTCTCGACAACACCCAACCCGAACGAGCCCTTCTCCGGTGTGACACTAAAGTACTGCCTCGTCTGGACTACCGTTATGCACGGTATTTGTGCCGGATTCTGTCGCCTTTTACGACTCCCTACTAGTGAAGCTTGCGTTGGGGAATACTTATATTCTTACTCCGTCCGTCACACGGAAGTAATTTTATGTAGTATATCTAAATATTTTGTTATGCATTATTTAAATTGCAAATGTACAAAACGTGGAAGCTAAAATTAACTCCGTGGGAGCAACCCCGCGCGTAAGCTAAGGCATGGCATACGAACAAGTATTTGGCGGCATTAACGCATTGGCAATATCTTAAAATCCGATACATAAACGTATGACATTTATTTACTTATTTATTCATTGTTAACCATAAAATTAGATTACAATGGGCGAACTTAACGCCTGAACCTGATGGCATTCTCCATCAATCAACCCTTAGCGATGGTTAAAGATTGCGGTAGATGCTACAGGAAATATAATATTAAACTGTAAGGAAGGCATGCATTCGTTATTGGTATAATTTACCTTATAATTTTAAACTCACTTCGTCGAGGACATTATACGTTTTAACTCTAACGGGTACTTACGGTTTTTGTACCGCAATTTCTATCCAATTACATGAATCGTGGTCACGGCGAGACTGCGATGGATGGATGAACTCATCTCACTGTTTTATTGCATTTAAATTAATGTAGATATATGTGTTCTCTATTAATGGCTAATCATTACTATTATAGAGTGTTATCTCTGGTATATCGCAAGTGTAATTATTACAACACAGAATAAAATATTTCCCTTGTATTACCTACAACAATATTTCTTTGAGGTTAGCCGTTAAGACTCGACGGTTACAGTAAACTCACACTAAACACCCTGTTGGAAATGTAACATTCCAGAATTTCTGACTGTTGTCTGTTTTTAATGAAGTACGTAAGAATATTACATTTTATCTATAATATAAACTTATTGACGTATACCTGTAGACGTTTTCACAAGCGTTAAATATGAAATATTTACTTATTGTTCTCAGGCAAGACACAAAATTATATCATTCTAGGTTCTCAGCCGATGAAATTTTTTTACATGGAATAGGTTACTGGTCGACAACAATACCACCTGATGTAAAATGGTGATGAAGTTAAAGATGAAGATGTTGAACGCACGAACTTATAAAAGACTATTCAATCTCCTCTTGAATCGTATAATCCTAAGAAGAAAAATAACTTTACCCGAAACGAACTTTTAAATCTAGTTCTATTTCATACATATGAAATGCTTTATATATTTTAAAATAATTACGCTCGATCAGTAGTCTAAGTACGAACGCGTATATAATACAACAGTGTGTAAATGAAAAAAACACAGAACGAAGAAATATTCAGACATGAACTATCAGTGTAACAAGGGAGAATTAATTTTCGTTACAGTGACCATCAACTGCTACATTTTCTTATTTTTATGTTACAGGGGCTTACAGACTTTCTGCTTAGTGTCATACAATTCCCGCGGTACTGCGCCCAAGCAATGATGGACGGAAAAGGATTTAATTAAATATTTATTTTTAGTTTCGTAGTAAGTTACGTATTGTGCGTCTTTATAATAATGGCTCTTGGCTATTTTTTTCTTTGCCCGCACCCGGACACGACTAAACGAAGATAAAAGAAGCTAGTCTTGAGCCACTAACAAAATAGATGCACGTATATTTGACTTACAATAACATAATTAATGACGCACATTTTAGTGCCATAAACAATGAAGTTTGATGCTACTACGTGTTCATTATTTGTATATCCATAGTTATTGTTAAATAGTTAAATGAGTGATTGATTCTTAATGATAAAATAAACAAAAAAGAGCGCCATTTAGGACATGACAATAAACGTTTGATAGATAAAGAGAACCACAATTGAAAAAAGTACGAATAGAGAGCTAACATTTCCCAAATTATTTGACGTTGCTGGGTTAGTTTTAAAACCCCTTCACGACATCCTACAAATCCGTTAATATTGATTAAATTACTTAGTTACAAGTAAAATTGTTTTAAACAAAATACCAGTTTTGTGTAATATACGTCACGTACAATTTTAGTAGTTGAACGTAGTCTCGTGTTATACCATTCGGGAAACGCAGGCCTAGAAAACTTTTATTAACATCTAAATTATTTTGACTAAAATATTTAAAAGGATACAACCGACAGTTTTGTGTACTTTATTTAGTTTTATTTAATATTATTCTTTATACAATGTTTTTCTTTATTGTTCAACTAAGGTACACCAACCTACAGTACAAAATATACGTTTCAATAGAATTCATCAATCTGGAATTGTGAAAGGAAAAATCTTAACTACATGTACATGTACCAACATTTTATCTATTTGTAAGTTAAACGGGTAAAAATATTTTAAAAATTATGTTTACTGATTTCATTATATTATATAGTAAAAATATTAAACATAATGTGTTTTACAAGTAATAGTTATCCATTATTATTAAATTAGTATTAATCTACATTACAACAGAAGATACTCATTAATAATAATTAAATAAAAATGGATATCAGGAAAGCAACATAAACATAACATAAAAATAACCATTGTTCTTTGCTTGATGAAAAGTTTAATGTAAGTATTTTAAATGATGATTGTGAGGTAAAAATTATGATAATTTTTTAACATAATAATTATGCACTTAATAGTATTTTGTTTTATATTTATTTATATCATGTTGTATTAAAACAACTATAAAAACATTTCTCATGAATGGGATATCGATTACATTACATATTATGACTTGACAGTTTTTAAGTGATATATAGTTACAGACAACTTAATTACAACAAATTGTTTAAATGTTCTTAATATTATTAAAAACAAGACTCATTGTACCACTGATTTTCATTACACGAATATTTACAAACATTATATTTCATTTATTTCATAAATTAAATAAATTATTGTTAAAAGATATGGTACTGGCACCTAACAAACAGCCGATAAAACATCTTCAATTGTGTTTTTCAAGTGATGTGCCTGCTCCAGACATCGCGCTATAAATGTCCTAAAAGTAAATACACAATGTAGTAATATATTTACGTGGAACTATTGAATACTTTAGGACTTGATATGTTGTTAAAAAGTATAGATGTTAAAAAAATAATTAATGGGTTCTCAAAAATGTCATGATAAGATTTCCATCCAATCTTGAACCCGCGCTATCCTCCCCAGTTCGTGATACATCCTGCAGAACAAAGAATGACACAATAACGCAGGTTTGCTGGTCGCTGAACACCAAACAGTTTCATTCCGACATCAGCGGACCACGGACCACGGACAACGGTGGGGCGGATCTTTACTTGCCTGAACACATAATACCTATTTTCTACAATCGATTGTGAAATGTTTTTAACGTTTCGGTTAGCGGCAAAATCGACAAACAAAAGCGGGTGTCCGTTGACACATTCTAAGAAATTTTGCATCTTGACAATTGGATCTACTCGTGCAGATCAGGATATAAAAGTTACGATATTCTGCTAATGCTAATGCAATAATTAATAATATAATTTATACAAATAACAAAATCGATACCTAAAAGGATAAAATGGGGCAAATGTTATTAAATGTGTAATACAAATTAGTAAGTAGGTTCTCTGAAACTAACCAAGAGCAGACCTTAACAAGCAGGTATACAGGCGCCTTGGCTACCCTCGTCTCGTTAGCGGTAATGGCTTGTTTTATTTATGAAACACTTTAATACTTACCTATAAGCATTCATCTGATCCTCGTCTATCAAAATATCATCAAATTCAATACGTTTCAATAGCGCTTGCATATTGTAACCGCCGTTTTTATCCCGATTAATTATACTGTGAAAAATAAAACGGCCAATGAAATCTTGTATGTTGTTACCACTAGACATTCAGTACCAGACATTATTTACAACATGATAATATGCAAAACATTCAAGCGTGGAACCGCAATGTAAGAAAGTGACAAAAACTTACTTAGTTAAAGTAGTACAAAGTTTATCGATGCACAAATGCACCTGTTCAGCCCTTTCCCGCATGCATCTTTTGTCACCTACGGTAGACAATGAATTCAATGATTCACAAGAGTTCTGACTGTAAAGCAAAATTAGTTGTTTTTATTCATAATTTTTTTTATTATACTTAATGAAGCTGGTGCAAAAGGCTGATTTAATGTTAAGAGCATTGTTCGTTCAGTGATGGTGAATCTTTAGTCTTAACAGATAGTGACGAAAGCAGCATTGAACATTTTGTAGGATAGGAATATTATAAATAAAATCCACTGGGTTCGAGTCTATCTGTTAATACAATTGTCAGTGGCATTTACATTATCAACCTGACTGCCTGTTCAATGTTAATATCAGACAGACACTAGTTTGTTTTAAATTTGACTTCGTTAGTAGGGACGACTTGTTTGTAAGTGTGAATTGTAATTGATACACATATCTGCATCGAAATGTTAAGGGTTTTATCACGGCAGTTAAATACATGGTGATGTAGCTGTCCTGGGCAACCCTTGAAGGGATGTATTACCGTTTTAAAAGCCTATAGTTTACGAGTAAAAAAAGTTTAAATAATGGAAGGTAAGTTATGTTGACTCTTATTAGAGTTATTCTCTAATATGGAATCTAAAGTTTTTTAAGACCATAATTATAACCTGAAAATTTTATTTAAATAAAATCGGCACGTAATATTATATTACAATAATACAATTTTATACCAAAGGTTTATCTAAATAAAACTTAATTACCTAAAAGTATAAACTTTCGACGACAACTCCTTTATTTCTTGTGCAATTCTTCTAATAAAGTATTTAAAATCTAATGTAACGTATTCAGGAGTTCTTGTAACTTCCGGTTGCACACGCTCATCAACATCACCATTATCATGGTATTCTGGAAACTCTTCAATTCGAAGTCTTTCCTTACCGCTCGAATAAAGTTCCTCATCTACGTAATCTGTTGCCATCCACTCGTCGCCATAATCTAATTCTTCCATTCCATCGTCTCCAAGTCCGTTCTTTAAACGATCTTCAAACTTCGAACAGATTACAAAGTTTCTAACGATTTTTGGCTCTTTGGAAATTGTGGTCATTTTGTACGACGTATCGTTGTTAAATTGATTTGAACTTCCTGTATTAGTTTTTATATAACCGGAAGAGTCTACGCTGTCACAAATATCCTCGGTGGTAATATTTTTGCCAAAACTGTATTCACAATTATGCGGATTATTTTCTTCTATATTCTTTTGAAGTAAGAAATTAGAAAGAAATGTCCTTTTTAAATTAACCTTCTTAATGACCGGCTTCTCTGTCGACAAGGATCGCTCCACTTGTTTTTCCTGAAATTATTTGCTTATGTACAGATAATTGTACATTTTTATTTAAAATAATTTGATTGCACACGCTAGCATAAACGCGTTATCACTTTGGTCTGCAATTTCGATGTAAAAGACAAACTTGTTTCATAGGAATCGTTCATTTGTCCGCATAAAAAGAAGCTTATGTAACTCTGCCTTGTGCAGTATCATTTTACAAAACTATACGTCGATCCGTTGTGATGTGAAAGAAAGACAGACCAACAAAACAAAAACTTTTTTACACTCCGCAATCACTTTGATGGTAATAATAAATTCCAGTTATTGATGAAAAACAAAATAATTTAAATTTTTTTTTATCTAAAACTTACAAAAACTATAGCGAATATAAAAAAAACATTGACATTAATGACATAAAATCATCGTACAGAAGTTTTTTACAGGAAATGAAATTCTTGATAAAACAAAATTAGATATCTATTTTACAGTGCTACAATTTTTGTATGTTTTGTTATTTTTTATTTAAAAAAAAACTATAAGACCTTTATAAAAATGTTTTTTTTAGTGCATTTCCTTAAGTAGAATCTGATCGTGTCTGAACCAATTTGTTTATACAGCCATTTTCTCAAGTGTACCAAGATATGTATATAGACTACTCTTTAAGTCTTAAAACTTTTGTCTAGTTTGTAAGCATCTTAGCAAACTATACTTACTGACGATAATGTCCTCCGTCTAGGCCTTAGATTATATCTACTTGGCGTGGACACAGCAACCGTATTGCATTCATTTATTGTTTCGGTGAATATAGCGTCCTTATCCTCCTGGGATGTTTCATTACCTGTACATTTTATAGTGTTAGTACGCTTTAGGTATTCTGAGCAAGTGATGAAAAATGTTTGTTACAAAAACAAATAAATATTACGGTATCACAGATGGCTTATCAATTTACGAAAATTATAAAACCCAATCAATTACCCCAGATTGATACCAACCATTGATACACCAAGATACACTTATGTGTGGTATCTCTTAGTTTAAAATTACTGTGAGATTTACCTTCATTTGGGATACTATTATTTGAAAATTCGGTATTAGTAGCAGTTATTGTAAATTGATTTATGGGTCTTTCGGTATTATCATTTAATAGAATATTCTCATTGGTTGTGTCAGTTAAATTAGGAAGAAATTCAATGGCCTCTGTTGGCTTCGCATCAGAGATACTTTTTGTTTCAATAATCATTAACACTTCAACGTTATCATTGGTACTTTCAGTATCATTAATGAGACCTTCTTCTTGAGATATCGAACGAAATTGTTCAAGATTTGTGATGTCCGACTCTGGATCCTGAATATCATTCAACAATTTTGACAGAGACTCTGCTGCAGTCTGTAAATCCTCACATTTACTAAATATACCCTAAAAGGTAATATAAATAACTTTTATGATCACAATAGTAAAAAAAGGATGAAGAATTAAATGTGTAAAAAATTATCGAGCACATACCTGTAGAGCATCAATTATATATACTCCGTAGCTATACATTTCCATGTACTGTGTTGGACTTATATCGTTATTGATATTACCTGGAAAATAATATAGTCACTATATATTCCAGTTGGTTTGAATCGTGAGATCATCTTTATTATTTCTTTAGATTATCTTCATGTTGAGAAAACATTTTTATAATTATATTAATCATCTTACCTTTTTCATTACATATTTGATTCAAAATATTTAAAAATTTTTTTGACGCGTCTGCTACATCCTCATCATTACTGAATTTTTTCTCAATACATATTGCTGCTTCGTACATATTCCACGGAGGCGGTAAATACAATGAGGAATTTTTCCTCAAAACTTGCGTTAGGACTTCTTCCATTATTTGTACGAATCTTGATACCCATTCATCACATTTCCTTCTTAAACTTTGGTCCATCATCTCAGAAGTTACTTCAAACATAACATTTTTGTTTTCAATAATTTGATGGTTTGATTTAGACTGAACAGTTGTACCTTGATCCGCTTTTAACTCTTGATTTGGAATTGCATCACTTTCCTTATTTTGTTTCAAATTTGATGTGGTATTCACTTCATTAGATTTAAGAACTTTAGAATTTGTAATTTTTTTATTTCGCTCTTCTAAGTTGTCTCTGAGTAATAAGTTTTCCTTGCTACTGATATCCGTACGACTTTCACTCAGATTATCGAGTTCTGTTGACATATTCGGTCCAGTTTGATCAATAACTTTCCGTCTCCTTAATTTTATACGTTTTTTCTGACCTGGAATACCATTTAGCAGAGAAGACGCACAGGATTCACTTATTGGAATTTC
>DWPT01007773.1:0-10588 GCA_018251895.1 Agathymus mariae mariae | reverse complement strand
CGTACTATTCAATCCTCTGGCACCACAATACCTAAAAGATCGCTTTGAATATCTGCACATGTCGCACGATAGCAATCCGTTTCTTCGTTCCTCCACTAATCTGTCTCTGCGCACTCCAATCCACTCCTCTAATTTCTATAAAAAATCCTTCTCAGCCCTTTCTGTAGCTTTATGGAACTCACTTCCTCTCTGCATACGTCGTGCTCCTTCCCTTCATTTGTTTAAGGTTCAAGTTAAAGCGCATTACATGTCTACTTAATTTAGCTTTTCCTTTTTTTTAGCTTTCATGAACACCTTGCGTTTCTTCTTTATTTTTTGGTTATTTATAGTTTTAGTGAAATTGTGCACCGCTTACCCTAACATTTACATTTCCTTCATTCCTCTCTACCTTAGGTTGTCTGGAAGAGATCGCTCTCAGCGATAAGGCCGCCTGTTGTTTCCACCGTGTTTTCTGTTCTTTCCAAATATGTATTTCTCTTGGTGTACAATAAAGTGTATTGTTTTGTATTGTATAGTGAGGTTAGATTAAGTGAGGTTATGTGAGATTAGGTGTGCCAGACGGTATAGGCTCTGTGACCAAAATTTATAAACAAAACAAAAAATTAATTATAAACAACAACAAAATAAAGAAACAGATTCGGGCGTCACGGTCACAGTGATTACCTGGATATATGTTATATGTTATACAGTAATCAAGTTATACTAACAATGAAACGGAAACGCGTTAAAACGTTTTAGAATAAGTACTAGCCTGATGTTCATATTACAGAGATCAACAGGCCTAACTAATGCAACATTTTTAGCTAGTACCGAAATAAAAAATAATGGATATTTTATTATTAAGAAATTTGAAGATTTATGTCGCATTTCAACGTTTTAAGTTTCATCTCGTTACCAAAGACGATATTGTCTATGGACCATAGACGCCGTGTCATAATGATGAGAAACAACAGTAGTGTAATGTTTTTATTGTTTCGTTTGACATGTTGCAGGTCACGGCGTCGCCCCTGGCCACAGCCAAAGCACCAGTGCCCACGGACATCACACCGCTTCACACGGGCACGGCTCCGCTACCTCGTCGTCCAACAAGCGCCATAATAAACAGAAGTAATTATCGTTGCCAGTCTTAACAAAGTGTATATCAGGATTATTGTACCTCTCAAACGCTAAAAGGTTCTGGAGTTTACCGCGTCGGTGTTCCCGGCTAGTTACGATGTGGGGGTCTTCAAGAGGAGAGTGAATAGGTGTTAGTGCGTTCAACATCTTAGACTCCATCACCACTTACCATCAGGTGGGATTGTTGTCAAGCATTAACTTATTGTATGTAAAAAAGCTCTTGAGGAAATTTGAGTGTCTAATACGATTGTCCATAAGTAATTAGATGTGTGATATATGTCAGGACCCCATTGTATTATGAACCCAACAGAACAGATGTAACAGACGCACACACAGACATTGCAGTTGAACGCAACTCCCTTCAAACCGCAACAAGAAGTTATCGACCACCTACACACATCCGAGTTGAACGATTTAATTAAATAGCTTGGAATGATAAAGTCGAAGAAATAAAAAAAATATTAGGCACAATAAATATTGTTCAAGGTTATCTAGCTACATGAGTGTTCAATAAAAAAAATTACACACATACAAAATGGAGCTTGTTTTTGTATTAATTACAAAGAAATAGTATAAATATTTTCCCAAAAAAGAAGCCACGCGACATTTTTATATGGTATAGGGATGTAAATCAAAATGACATCTCAATAGTATAAGAAATATAATAAATAACGACTTCTCAATCACACAGCACGACCCGAGGACAAACAAACAACTATTACTATATATATTATAAACGTTCGCCACTGCAGCTACTACAGCCGCACAGGCTCGGTCTACATAATTATTGTGATCGTGTTGCGTTACAGGAAAAGTTCATACAGTTCGTCTAGCGCGGTGTCCGTGCACTCGCAGCAGACGGTCGCGGCGGCCGCCAGTCGGTCCTCTTCACCCACTGTTGTGTGAGTTGTTAGTTATATCTAGTAAACAAATGAATAGCTATTACATATATTTATGGTTAATTAACAAAGTGCTCCATGTTCGACCCTTTTGGTTATACGAATGTTATGTCAAAATTGGTAATAATGTTTATCATATATAAATGATTAACAAGCAGCAAAAACAAGTTATCATTTTTGAAAATAATATATTTATTCAATCGAAGTATCGAAAACAGTGTAAATCAGTCGGAGTAAGATCTGGGAGAGTTAGATGTGTGACAGCGACATAGGTGTTCATGTAGTTCACTCGTAATTAAGTAACAATATAACGCTTGATTGAAATTAAAAATAAATCGTATTTTACATTCTTATTGGATATAATGTCTGATAATTATTATTATGATATTTAGATTATTTATTTCCCTAATTGAAAAATTTATTATAACTGTGATTTAAAATAATAATTTCATGATCGATTTATGTTATATTTTTACCTATGTTATATATTATGTGACTAGAATTTTTCAATTAGGTATTATGTTTTTGCGCCAAATCTGTTAATTTATACATATTTGTAATAGGAAAAGATTTATTCACTTTGTCTGTTGCAGCAAACATAGGTTGTGACCACTGGGCGACCTGTTGCTTCTTTTAACGACTTTAATATCTACAAAACAATTTATATGTTATTCCATACTAGGGTAGTAACCCTAGTATAATAATTATACTAGGATAATTTCTACGCCAATGTCTATAATTTTAAAATCTTCCATAACAACATTGCATTAAATACGTGCATATTTTAAAAGTGTCATCATTAACTATATTCATTTTTATTCACCATTTGGAGTAAACTTTCAATTACCCAATACACTTAGTCCCTTGAACAAGTGAGTCACAATGTCGACCACGTACAATACGTAAATAATATATATTAATTTTCTTAGGGGCATGAACAACGTGGTCAACAACGTGCCCATCGAGGAGCCCATGGAGGAAGAGTGGACGTACGATCCCAACGAGCCTCGCTACTGCATCTGTAACCAGGTCTCTTACGGTGACATGGTGGCCTGCGACAATCAAGATGTGAGTACACATTACCATCTAATAAAGTGGTAAATATACATCGAATGGCACCAAAGAATATGTTAGCATACAAACGGACAGGAGGTTTCATGGGTTATCCATTCTATAGTCCAAACTAGACCTGGATTGTTGGGCTTTGTAGCCACCAAATTTAATTCTGACTGTATTTAATGTTCAGGTTATATACTTATCAAATGGATTTACTTCACTTTTGACCGCCAATGCGTCGATAAAGCATCCAAAACACGGGAGCTGTAGTTAATCATGAACGACCACCCAAGTTAAATAAACACTACTGTCGGATTTATTGAGCTGTTCTGTACTTCGAAGAGCACATTAAACTGTCGGTCTAAGTGGTTGTCGTCAGATAGCATCATTATAACACTTGGTGTACTTTGGCCATTCCACCGGTTTCTTTGTTTGCGAATGTTTTCAGATGAACTTTCTAACTTCTGCATATAATATGGTAATCATGTTTATTAATTCCAGTGTCCGTTCGAATGGTTCCACTACCCGTGTGTGGGGATCACAGCGCCACCGAAAGGCAAGTGGTACTGTCCCCAGTGTCAAACTAACATGCGTCGGAATCGCGCCCATCGCAAGAACTAGCGGATTGTCGGCAACGCGTCGATGCGACCACGATGGGCGGCAGGCAGCGAGCGGACCACTTACTGGTTATGTGGTAACACCAACCGACCGTTTGCCGGCTATTATCATGGAATTAAAAATTATTTATATTTGCTGGCGTATTGAGAACCATAGACCTCGTAGCGGAATCACGTAAGTCGATGTATCAACATGCCTACAAATTATACTCTTTAAATATTTACTCGCGCTTATAATGTTGTTACACTATTGTAATCATGTATTTAAAATTTTGATAATTAATCTTCTTATAATACTCTCGTTTTAAAAATATCAAACGGCTCTATAGACGTTAGCGAAACCATACACTTACATTTCTAAATCTGGTAATATTGCTAGCAAATTACTTAGTTTAGCATTAACGAGACGAGTCCAAAGTACATTTATTTCTATTTTTAATCGTCCAACTCTTGTTAAACTCGAAACAACTCGAGTTACTCGAGGAAGGTACCGCTTTTGTACGCGGGGAAATCTATCATGGATTCCTTCACCGTCGGAACAATAGAGAAGTTATGTCGGGCTCCTGCCGACTAAAACATCCGCGGGTGTTCCGACTCATTACTTCTGGTCAAGATCACGGGTATGCTTTCGCAATCACGATGGTGTATGGCCCGTTTTGATAACCCTTCTGGAGGTTGGGATGAAGATGGAGTTTCTCCAACCTGTCTACACTAAGAAGCGCGAGGGAACACCATGCTGCTCTCTAGCCGCGAATGGGGAGGTTGTTGACTTTTTGTCCTGTTACGTAGTTTCCTTCTGCAACATAACTTCGCAGAAGGAAAGGTCCTCGTGCCAAGACTTCTGTCTTTGAACTATTGATCAAATTATGATTGTAAGTCAAAGGTCAATCCCTTTTTCATTCATTCATCATTAATTTATTTGACCCTGTACTTAGCTGTGACCCTGTCTGCCGAGCGATGGTTCTGTTTCAATTAGCGTCTGGAGCACATAAAGCTAAATTAAAAATTCCCTAGATTCAAAATTTCACGTTTGTGCCATTAAATACGATATATGGCGTAATAACATAATTATCTTTAACTTAGTGTTTCATTCCTTCGCTTTGACCGATTCATCTAAACTATGTTGCGGCGTAATTTTGGGTACTCCTTGCATAATCATGAAACTGTCGTTTCAACCTTAACTTAAATGCACGTTTAATATATGCCAAATGTATGCTTAAGCACCAATTTGTACGGTCGCGTTTGTTTGTAAACAACATTATTGTAATGCCTAATAAATGTTCTCATGTGACAATGTGTTTTATTTCTATGTTTAATTATGCCATTGACTCTGGCTTACTTTATTATAATTAGCCTAGATTAAAAAAAAAACTCCATATACCCCGAAATAGTAAATGCGTTAGCAATTGAGCACTACAAAGGGCATGAGTGAGAAACGGCTAAGCGAAACGAAATCAGTGTAAGCAAAACAGGTTTAACACTTCCATTAACAATGAGTGGATACGGCACTACAAAAATGAAACAATAAAATGGAACATTGGATTGGGTGTTTCCGCAGAATGAGTTCAGTTGAAATACAGCGTGCTCAATAAAGCCGACTTTTGAACGAACGTGTATGCAAAGAATCTTTCAAAATCTACAGAACTATGACGCAGTGAAGTTGTTTATTCGTCTCGCACACCTCTTTCTAGGTGGAAACGTTACTATGATTCGAGTCCATAATGATTAAGTTCCATTCTCGACAAGTGAATGAACTCATTTTAACTAATTATTTCTGATCCTTTAGTTCATTTTGTTAGTCTTTGTTGGTGAAAGTATTTGTATGCAGTTTTTGTTTAAGAGTAAAACGAAGTTTGTACAAAGTTCAGTATATGTTATTGGAAAAAACTGTGTAACGCAACGGTCAAAACTTAATCTACCAGATTTAACTATTATATTGGCAACATTTACGCGTGCCTCACTTGTGTCTACGCCCGATAATGCCTCGACATGCAAATTTTCTAGTGTAATTCTGGCCTAAGAGGCCGACTGTCTTAAGAACTCACCATAAAGTATAGAATACAAAGTTGTCGAGTTGACATTAATGTTCTCGATTTTTCTAGACTACTACTTTAGTCAGTGGCGTCACTGTCAGTAGAAATTGTCAGTTACTGCAGATCGGAGAGCTGTTTTTAATACAGTATTCTTGATAAACGGTATTCTTGGTCACGTTTTTCTTTCAGGTTTTCGACTTCAGTTCTTTCAGAAATCAATAACAATTAATAAAGTAATAAAATTATTAATAAATCAAATTTGAAGAAATTTTGAAAAAAATCTGTCAAACAATGACAGAAGCTAAAATTAATGAGGTAAGTATAGAGTGTGAAAATTGTAAATATATTGCTAGTTTGCGAAATGTAGAAAGAAAACGACTTAATTTTTTTTTATTTACAGTTGCGCTCTGATATCGATGAGTTAAATGTGTTGCTAAATCAAGCAACACGTAAAAAAGTTCAAGATTTGTTATCATTAGAAATTCGCAAGTTGGAAACAGAATGGATAAAACTGAAGGAGTCTGAGAAAAACATGGCATCAGATCCTTCATCGACTGCTAGTACTTCTGCCAAGCAAGAGAAGCGATATCAAATTAAACTCAACGGATATGGTTATAATTTTTTTTTACTTGTCAATTTCATTATGCTTTTTTTTCTGTAGCAAGTTTTATTATATCGTATTTTATTGTCACATATCTAAAATTATATTTTAAGGCTGTTGCATTTTGGTTGCAATTATAAAGGAAAAAGTTGCAATATACTGGCCTCTGTAGTTACAATGTCTTTGTAAGTTTGTTAAATGTGTCTAATCATTTGTTCCCTAGCTCTGCAAGCTCACCAATTGTTTTTCTATACCTCAAAAAAACAGAAATTATTATCATTTCAGAATTATAATGAGATCCTTAAATTCTTAATATATAACCTTGTCATCTTCATTCACTTCAGGTTGGGATCAATCAGATAAATACATCAAGGTGTTTGTAACTCTGAAGGATGTTCAGAACGTACCAAAAGACCAAGTGTATTGTAAACTATCAGAACGGTCCATGGAGTTACATGTTGAGAACCTGGACAACAAAGATTACTTGTTGGTCATCAACAAACTTTTAGATTCAATTAATGTTGCAGAAAGCCACTGGAAGCAGAAGACAGGTGAAAAATATTATCTATTTTTTGATATGTTTAATATTTTCATGTAGATCAAATGTTATATTGTCAAATGTATGGTAAGAAACAATTTGTTGATGATGACTTGGGAGTTATCTATATTTAGATACCACAAGGGCTCCATTTAAATAAATGGGTAACAATTAAGGCTGACAAATAAGTATTTGTCGGGTATTTAAAAAAGTAGTCCCTTAGAATAACATAATCATATAGATCAGTATAATTATATTCCCTGGTTATTGTATATAATGCCATATATATATATTTGGTATCCTAATAACTACTGTTATTGGCAGATATGGTTGTTATTTTTTTGGCCAAGAGTCGACCAAATGTTAAATGGTCACACATAACTGAGTTGGAGAAGAAATTTGAGGACCAGCGCAACACCAGATTCAAGACTGAAGACATGGATAAGAAGGATCCCCAGGAATCTATTATGAGCCTCATGAGGAACATGTAAGTAAAATATTTAATATGCTAATTAAAAGATTGCTTTAAAGTTTGTAAGTATTACTGATATGCCTCCTTACATTGTTAGTCTGTTAAAATATTATTATTAAAAACAAAGTCTAAACCATAAGAATTTGTTACATTTTCAAAAGTTTGGCATCCATAATTTTAAATATTTCTTACTTTCCGAATCTCTAATTACCTATTAAATAATCTTGAGATTTGTTTGTCTTTTTTATCTTCTCTTTCTAATAGAGTACATTATAGTGAACCAGCCTGTCAATTTAGAGATTCAGTATTTGATGTCTTATGATGCAGTATTTTTTTTAAATATAATATAATTTTTTTGCCCAGGTATGAAACAGGTGATGATGATATGAAAAGAATGATTTCGAAGGCATGGTATGAAGGCCAGCAGAAGCAAAAAACAGACAGTATTGATCTGTAATTATATTTAATTTCATAAGATTTTTTAGTTTAAGCTTTAATTAAATCAGTCGACAGTTATTGTTGTTTTGTATTCAACCCTATATAATTAATTACCTCTCTGACTATATTACAGCTTAGTATTAAAACTCTTTATTCATTCACAAACACAACAGTTACTCTATCAACTCATATCAACACTCACAAGAGACCACTAAAGCCTAAAATCTAATGGTATCCACTCTCAAAATTTTAAGCATCTAATAAAATTTTGAGAGTGGGTACCATAAGGTTCTGAGTGTTTTGGTTAAATTAAAATGGACACCTAATTTAGAGTTTTCTGAAAATTTATCTCTGATATAGGTTGAAAGTTTTAAAGAGATTTCTTTACATAATTGCAATATGTAATTAGCTGAGTGCTGGGTTCTTGTTAACATGAGATGAGTTTAAACATACAGTCACCCAAACTGGACAAATGCTGATTAGCACATTTACTTCACCTGAGAGAACATAAAGAGTTGGAAAAATTAATGATCCATGTAGGATACAAACTTTAATATTTTGAATCACTGAGTACAGCTTATAAAAATGAACTTGAATGAAAGTCCATCTCAAATTGATACAGTATGTTTTGGTTTATCTAAACATTGTATAATTTAGGTATATATAGGTTAACTTATGCTTGTAATTTGTGGTATTTTAAAATAATATCGTAGAATTAGCTTTTATACTGGGGGAATTATTATACCTACTACTAAAACGCCTTGATATAAAACGAAATTTTAAATATATTTATTTTTTTCACTTTTTTGAGACAACAATTAGTACACTACTGAATATGTAATAATTTAAGATGTAAAAACAGCTTGCTACGCAAACAGCGTTGCATATTATATGTATATTAATGAAGTTCGAACCTCTAAAATATTCTAAACCTGAGTTTAAGCTTGTTTATTAGGTAAAGTTTGTCAAGGTACATTTCAATTTAGTACCAATATCAAACATAGTCAATTATACTTGCGAAACAATTGCATGTTCGTATGATATTTTAATCATAGTGCCTGTATCGGGATGTACTGTTTTGTAATAATGGGTCCAA
The DNA here is from genome assembly GCA_018251895.1 of Agathymus mariae mariae. NCBI lineage: Eukaryota > Metazoa > Arthropoda > Insecta > Lepidoptera > Hesperiidae > Agathymus > Agathymus mariae. The sequence goes on along the minus strand of DWPT01007773.1, from coordinate 1,722 downwards.
TGAAGTCAAATTACATTTCGGTAAAAAAAAACTAACAATTATCTACTCTTAAATGAAGCAGTATGAAATATTCGGTATTTGAATAAAAAAAAAAAATAAGCGAGAATATGATGTATTTAGTATATTATAAAGATCTAATTACAAATAAACAATTTATAGACATTAAATAATTTGTAACATGAATTTTATCTAAATAAACTAATTCTACAAGATACAATATTGATGCCGTAGTTTAATGCCCATGTTGCCTTTTTGCGTTTCAATTCATTTTCAAAAGCCGTGAAGCATTGCGCCAAACCATTGAGCTGAAACAAAAAAAAATTTTAGTGTCAGATAATCGGAAAATATCATCAGATACGTTATTAATTAGTTAAAAATATTTTGATTTATGTCTTACCCGATTTTGGTCTTTTCTTGTATGAAAATACCAATTATGTAAATCCCCTGTAACGTATAGAAGAGATATTGCCAGTAAAAGATCGATGATTCATTTATAGAGGTTTCTGTGATAGACACCAAATGATTCTTAACACTTGTAGATCCAAGTATATTGGTGAATTCAGTTTGTCGTCTAGAGAATTCTATATTTAAATCCTTATTGCCATGTTCAATAAATATCACAGTTTCACTGTCAGTGTTACTGGAATATCGTTCAACTTTCGTTAATGATGTTCTATCGCCAGCATTTTCTGTTGAGTATCTTTCAGAGTTTTTAATGTCAGTTAGATTATATCTTTGATTTCGTTCTTCGCGATTACGCCTTATTTCTCTATTCATATTTCTCGAATTTTCTTTGCGTATGCTACGTTCTAAAATTGATGTTCTATCACGAGGGCTATCTCTCGAGTTTCTTTCAAGGTTCCTAAAGTCCATACGCTCATTTCTGACATATGTATTTCCTTCTTCAAGATTGCGAGTCACCTGTACATTTACAGGATGGGAAATGCCGCGTTCTAAAGGTAACGTCCTATCGCGAGTGTTATCTCTTGAATATCGTTCATAATTCCTAACGCTAGTGGGCTCATTTCTTTTATTCGTGTCGCGTTCCCTACGATTACGGGCCATCTCTTTATTTATAATCAATATCGAATCTTCTTTGCGAATGCCACTTTCTAAAATTGATGTTCTATCACGAGGGCTATCTCTCAAGTTTCTTTCAAAGTCCCTAAAGCCCATACGCTCATTTCTGACATTTGTATTTCTTTCTTCAAGATTGTGAGTCACCTGTACATTTAAAGGATGGCGAATGCCACGTTCTAAAGATAATGTCCTATCGCGAGTGTTATCTCTTGAATATCTTTCAGGTTTCTTTATGCTAGTAGGCTCGTTTATTTCGTTAGAATCGCGTTCTCCAAGATTACGGGCCATCTCTCTATCCATAATTAATTTCGAATTTTCTTTGCGTATGCCACTTTCTAAAGTTGATCTTCTATCGCGAGTATTATCTCTCGAGTTTCTTTCAAGGTTCCTAAAGTCCATACGCTCATTTCTGACATTTGTATTTCTTTCTTCACGATTGCGAGCTACATTTACACGCTGGCGAATACCGCGTTCTAAAGATAATGTCCTATCGCGAGTATTATCTCTCGAGTTTCTTTCAAAGTCCCTAAAGACCATACGCTCATTTCTGACATTTGTATTTCTGCCTTCAAGATTGTGAGTCACCTGTACATTTACAGGATGGAGAATGCCACGTTCTAAAGATAATGTCCTATCGCGAGT
>DWPT01007772.1:0-10588 GCA_018251895.1 Agathymus mariae mariae | reverse complement strand
ATGTCCTTATCTGACGCCGAGTGCGGCGCTGTTTTGTTTATCAGGGAAGTTTTGCAATATCCTAATTGTCATACCGCCCGTGTATGTAACTACCCACCCGCGCGTGTGCAGTCGCGCACTGCATATGTAATGCTTGTAATTTGGGTGATAGGTTGATTATATTATATAATGTAACAGGTACTCACGATCATTGTAATTTTACTAGTGTTTCGATGAAATTATATGATATCATGAACTCATCGTTAAAAATATTAAGATCGCGAGTACCAGTAAGAGACAAATGCGTACACACATACACCCCTGCGCTAAGATTCCCTTTATCATGTGTATGGACTTTTCAAAAGGGGAAATTAAGAACGACAAACTTATCAGTCACAAAAATGACCGCCCCAGTCGAAAATCGACCCCAAAATTCGTAGCCCGATCCAGGTCGGATCACCTATGAGGTACAGGATCGTCGAAAATTCAATATCTATCCCTATCCCTGTACATAAAGTAATCCTAGAAAAATACTCTTCTATAGCCACTATCATTACTTTATCATACCTAAATCTTAGGGCCCGTAACTCCCTTTCAAAAGTTTTGAAAAGGACATATTTGTTAGTGACTAATCTGGACTGTACGCTGGATGATTCGTTTATCAAAGCCAGATCGATTCTGGATTATACTGCCGAATCCCCGTATCATCTATAGCCACGAGTAAATTGTTTACAGTTCAATACCATATGTCCTAGGGTAATGGAGCCAATGACTTGTGTGCGCGATAAGATGTCGCTCCATTGGTAACCCACCGTGCAAGTAGTTAGCACAACTGCAAGTGCATCAGAATTTATCAGCCGGCCTTCGAAGGCTGCATAACGACCACAGTTATTGTCATTTGATTTTTTTTAAGTTTCAAATTTCGTTTTGCTCTGTCGTCTAGTTGGTGAATGCAAAAGTTACGCATATTTCAGTAATAAATGCTCACTACTTACTTACCATGAAGTGGCAATATTGTTAACCTGAATGATAGTTATAACAACCTGTATAATATGTTTAATGGTAATTCTCAGAGCCATCGCCATAATATATGTTTATCCACGCAGCTCTCTATAACGGAATACCGCAAACGTCACAAGGGGGCGCCGCTGTCGGCGGAGGCGTCGCCCGCAGGTTCGGTAGGGGACGCCGACGCAGGACCCGAGTGGTCGTCGAGCTCCTCTGGGGCTTCGCTCTCGCCGCAGAGGTTAGAGGCGGCCGCCGCGGCCGCCGTCGACGATCTTGAGCAGAGGCTACATAGGGAACTCTCCACCGCACATCTACCCAAAGGTAAGATTATAATTTTTATTAATTTAACTTGCTATTATTAATTAATTGTTCGGATGTAATGACGAGTTTTACCATGATTTTTCGTCGGTTGAAACACGCCGTGGCATTTAATATGTAAATCATATAAAGTCATAAATTCAATTTCAGCGCACACACACATAGCTTCAAGTTAGTTAACTTTGTGAACGTTTGTTTCTGTCAAGACCATATGCATTCGTATCATCACCTCATACTGCTTACCAATTATGCCAGCTATATAAAATAATTACGCATTCATTTTAAAACTAAAGAGACGACACAACACTCTACAATCACTCGAGTGTCATTTTTAACTTACATTAACATTTGTTTAACTTACACTGAATGCTTTTTCTAACGCAGTAGACGAGAGTCCACTTCCTCTAGTACTTCTCCTGCCACTACTGCTCATATTACTACGTCAACTCTCACTAATACTTCCTACTACTGCCTCCTCACTAATACCACTCTACTAGAACTACGCCTAATCATTCGTGCAGTAAGACGGACATCGTAATTACACGTACTTTCTTTGTTGCCTTCTTCTCAATTCCTGGCCGACAACGCATCATAGATACTTTTGGTATTGCTGATGATGTTCATGGTCGATTTTGACTATTTAACATCAGCTGGCTCGTCTGCTTGTTTGTCGGCGATTGACATAAAAAAATGTTTGTACTCACGTTGATTTTGTCAACATTTTTATTTGAACATTTATTAATTGATTTGGTCTGTGTCTAATATACGTCAATGGGTTAATGTTTCTTTAGAAGTTGGTACCTTCAGTCGGATCCTTAAAGACTCTGTGGATTTCTATAATGAATTGCCATGTATTGAAATATGAGCAGTGTAGTTTTATAACTGTAGTAATGAAACCATCACCGTCATCACAACACGTGATTGTCCCGTTGGTGGGCTAGGTCTCATAAACACACTACGGGTTCCAGTTGAGGATTGCCGGATCTCGAACACCTCCGAGACAAGTATGGAAAATTGGGGGGAGTACTGATTTCCGCACGACGACTTTGACCGAAAAGTAGGCAAATCACTAACACGTACGGAACTTTGAAAATAGAAAAAAATTAAGTGCGTACATAATCCCAACCCGGGCCTGGCATGCATGGGTGTCCGAGGACGAAATGACAAGCGAAAAAAAAAGAATTCATGTAAAGCAGGTTTAATCATCTAGCTTTTGTATGTCCCTGGCTATTGCTAAAATGTGGGTAATATTTAGGATAAATAATAATTTAGCGTGGTCTACAATAGCAAGCGGGGAGTTCGTTTGCGTGTAGTGAATAACCTTGACTGTTTTCTGCAGTCACATCAGACGTTCTACTGTCGACGACGCTCGGCAGCTTAAACAAAAAACACTTTGCAATGAACACAAGTACTACGCAGATACGTGTACCATGATATTTTGTACAACTACGTATATATATACACAGTGGACTATTACAAATACTCCGACCCCGTAAGTAGTGAAAATGTTGTGTATTTATTTATAAACTAAGAAACATTCATATATTCATATTAAAATTCATATAAGAAATATTCATATCAAATGAATTTCACCATTAATGAGCCCGGTAAAAAGTTTCAATTGATGTTATGACATGTTTCCGCCGACCGACCCGATACACTAACCGGATCGCTCAAATTTTTTGACAGTTTTTATTGGTTAATTTCTAATGCTTTTGTTTTTTTTCTGTGATTACAATACCAAATAATACTTACAAGTACTGTTGGCTAAAAGTCCTAATCATCTCATATCCGTAGATAACTGTTATTTTCCGAAACAATCAGATAATCAAAAATAATTCCATAACCGTATCCGTAACCGAAGCCGGAAAATATTATTAATATATCCATATCCATCCATATCTAGAACATTCGTAATTCATATTTACATTGCATGAACGAATGTAGCGTATGTAACATGTCCACGTGGTCAGCAAACTGGCAGAATTTACATGTGTCGGTTCTAGGTAGTTTTACTCTGAAAGAAACGATTATAATTGCCACTTTGAAAGTAGACCATTTTGCATCAATGCCTGAATCGATTATTCAATTGGTATTCTTCCCGAGCACAATGGCGAGTCTTAATCGAATGTATCCGAGTATACAATTATTATGCGACGTACTTACTGATTGCCAAGGTCATGCCGAGGCTCCGATACGAAACCGGTTTAACTTGTTAACGTAAATATTTATAACAACCATTGTAGGCAAGTACTTCTCGCCGCGCGGCTCTGTTTGTTTGGCCGTCGAAGTTCATTGGGAAGCTTTCCGCTCGGGACGACCGAAAATTATTAACTCATACGTAGCAAGCTCACTGCGTATGAAGTGAGGAGTCGTTCGGTTTTCTCAACGAAGCATCGTTTCTTTGTAGCTGATACATATTTATGATAGTTGGGAGTGTTCACATTTAGGAGGATTAGGGAGGGAGGAATTAGATGAGGGTTTAGGATTAAAGCTCACATTGCTTAAACAATACAATGTTCCTCTCAAAGGTTTGTGACGTCTTCTGCCAAGCAGCATTCGACAGTGTGACGGGGTGCGTTGTGACAAAAGAGCCCAATCCAGTAATAGTACGGTTTTGTTGTGATTATGAATACAACAGTAAATCATTCGCTCCAATCATTTTGTTATGTTATAATTATTTTGGTTTGTTTTTATAAAGTCAACGTGTGTAGCACTGGTTTCGAACACGCTAGTCAACACTACATCTATATATATATAACTTCAAACATGATTGAATAATATGTTTTAATGAATTTATTTACAATGTACAAAAAGAGGCTCTATTAAGACTATATAACGTATAGAAAAAAAAAACTTACAAAAGTCGGCACTAAATTTAATACAATAAAAGTTTTTTATTGTCGATATTGTTTTTGTTAACTATTCATACTAAGTAGAAGTACTCCTGAGGAACACCGGCTATCTATAGAGTTACCTTAGTAATGTTTGATCTTGCAAGTAAATAATAGAGTGCTAGTCTGTGAAAACGTTACTTGCAACCGGTCCGCGGACCGGTCGTAAGAGGCACAAGACAACGTACGCACACATGAAAAAGAAAAATGGTTTTATAGTTTTTTTTATATGAATAAAAGCTAAAAAAATATTCTATAACAAGCTGTGGTTTTGATCACATTTTCCTTTTTTTTCGTTTCGTTTCGTACCTTCAAAAGGTACCCGGTGCCGTGGAAACAACAACGGTTATGTGGGATTTTTACCGATCTACACTGCCTCCCATCCACCCACCTCCCCCGATGGCTTTTCTCGGCGCTATGTACAGGACTCCGGTATTTCTAACGGAACGTAACCGGAGTCCAGAGCGCGTGGCCCGTCGGGCTCTGCTCGTGAAGAGCCTCCACTCATCCGTCCCCTTCTAGTGTTTACGGCGGTACGCGGTCATGCACTCGAGTCGCTGACTGAACGGAACCCACAACCCTGATAGCCCCCTTTTAGTCGAATCTTATGATCCCTTAGGTATCCCCGTAACCCTATTTTGGTCCCGTCCTACGAGGACAAAAACTCTGTTCCCGCCCGGGATCGAACCGGGGACCTTGTGCATTGAGCGAATTTACCTAGAATTAGTTTAACTGATGTCTGTCGTGTGCACTAAGTTGTAAGACTTGTTTGTCAACCGGTCGACTGATTAGTCGAGGATTCTATTCGAAAATAAACGAAGCCTTACTTACGAACTCATAAACTGCATCACTGTTCAAGACGCCTATGAAATAAACATTTTAACCAAGTATTCAAACTTTTTATACAAATTTAAATTGAAACCTGTAGTTTGGTTCGTTAACTTCATGACTGCGTAGCATAATATCCTTAATTGTGTTTGTATACTTGAAAGGACCATTAAATTTTTTTGCACAACAACTAAAACAAAAATTGATTTTGTTTTGTTTATTACAAAATTTGTGTTTACGATAAAAAAAAGTAGAAGCACTTTTTTTTTAATAAGGTGCATTGCCTCCACGTGCTCTTATTATTACAGATTCTAATCGATTTCGCATAGATCTGATTAGGATTATTGAACGGTCTTGCGGAATATTGTTCCATTCTTGTGAAATCGCTGTTGTTAGCGCTGCCACTGTTGTGGGCACAGGGTTTCTCGCATATACAGCGTATTTTAAATTGTCCCAAACATGCTCAATGGTATTAAGATCCGGGCTGCGTGCTGGCCAATTCATGGTACGTAACCCAACCTCTTCGGAATATTGTCGAACTTCTGCAGCGGCGTGGGGTCGGGCATTATCTTGCATTACAGTAAAATTTTCGCCTATTAATACCATGTAAGATACCACGTGAGCTTCTAAAACCTGCGTTGTGCCGTCAAACCACCTATTCTACCGTTTTGACGAACTATGTCGATGAACAAAAGTTTCGTTCGTTACCATTCGTTACCAACCATACACGAACCGCCTCCAAAAGGAACACGCTCCTCAATGCAACTTTGAGCGTATCTCTCCCAACGTCGACGACAGACTCTTCTGCGACCGTCTGCACCATTTAAACATGTCCTACACTCATCGGTGAACAATATTTAGGCCCATATTTCTCTTCAGCTTAAACGAGCTTTTGTCTGTGAGCTACAGACAGCTTTGGACCATTTGCTGGTCTAAAACGGGTGGTTGCCGCTAACGTAAGCTTCCTTCTTATTGTTAATGCACTCACGTTTACTCCACGCACTTCATTCAGTTCTGTTTTGATGTTTACTAACGTGAGGAAACGAAAAATAAATCGGTCGTCACAACGTTCTGCCGGTGCCGGGTCTCCTTTCGTAAGAACCTGTCTCTACAAACCTCCAGTTTACTCTGGAAACCGTAGACTGGTTTAAATTTAAATTTCTAGCAATCGTTCGTTGATCCAAGCCTTCATGCGCCAATGCCACATTTGAGCGGCTTGTTCTTACGAAGTATCCATATTTATGACGTGCATATGTTTAAATGATTTTGAATTTACTGAATATGTTTAAATGATTTTGAATTTGAATATGGTTACGAAACTTTTGTTGAGTTTAAAAGACTAATGATCAATACTATGAGTAACAATAATTTCAATCGCAAATGAAAAAAAAAAGTCAAAAAGAATTAATTTCAAACTTTACTCTAATAACACACGAATTTGAAACTGCATTAATTTTATTTTCCCGGCTATGATATTGTCTTTCACTGCAGTTCCATTTTTAAGTTTTGTTTTTGTTATGGTTAATGGACAATCTCGACATTTTCATTTAGTTTAATCTAAAAAGTTTGCATACTTATCAAAAATATTAATTCGAAAGTAATCCTGAACTTCGATGCAGTTTATGAGTCCGTCATATACATTGGTCGAGAGCTATATTGCACATAACGCTGTTAGATGTGGCGTGGTGTTATACAACTAATTTAATTATTCGTACAACTTGTGAATGGGCAGCGAAAATATATTTGAACATTTGTTTCCGATTGTTTGCCGACAACGCGTCGGTGAGTTTGTTGTGACCAGCAAGCACCCTTCTGCTTCGTTATTGAGATAAACACATAACCGCTCTGCGTAGATACAAAAAACTGGTCGTTGGATAAGATATCATTATCGTTTAAGAACAGCAGATTATGGACAAAGTACATCCAGCCAGTGCAAGTCGAGGCTAATAATACATAATATGTGTACATCGATGAAGATTTGTATGGCGTGCTGCTTCGCCTCCCAACAGCGCGAAGGCATGACAGTGATTGGCGTTGTCAGCTATTACCAGTCAGACCTTCACTTGCTGACGGTATGCACTTTAGTGAAGGAACGTTCTGATACATTATTTTATAGTTGAGTTTTAGTCGAAACCAATTTCATGGTGATTTATGAATCTTTAAACGCATATTTCAATAGGGGATTATGTTTTGATTACAGACCATACATAGACTAACACCGAGTTGAACCCTTGTCTAACCCTTTTATGCTATTCAATAGAATTTTATAAATCCTTTTTTGACCGAGTTAAAAAACAGAAGATTGTTTTTTCGTGGGTATGTATTTGTAGTTACTGTTGTTGTAAATTACTTATTATGTGCAGTTCACGAAGATCTGTTGAACAAACAAAACTCATAAGTTCCTCCTATTCGTGATCAATTGATCGATTTGCAACTCAGAAAAAGAATATAATTTTAATTTATTGTCAAACCTGCTATTTCTTTTTAATTAATTACATTGAAAACGCTTGCAGGCATTTTATAAAAATAAAAATTCGCGAGTTTAAATACACCTATCTATCGTTGGCCGAATTTCGCACCACCGAATTCTACATTCGAATCTAACAAACACGTATTCTAAAAATTACACTGCAGTGATGTACGTTGTGTAAATAGCAAAAAGCCGACAGTTTTATTGCGGTAGTTACGTATATCAAATGGTTACAAGCAGTGAACATTGCGGGGACCGCTATAAATCCACGCTGTGATCGGTCAAACTATTGTTTATTTTATTTTGAAGTCGACAGCGGCCGTTCCGATAACGACGCAATAAAATACACTCATGTGCATTGATATGATTATAAACTTAAATGGTTATAAATGGTTAAAATCCTTTAAATATTTTATGACCCTTGTTCCATGTTTGTTTGGTAGATCGTCTGAAAGGCTCGAAGGACCAACTACCACAGCAGCTTATTGGACTAAAGTACAATTAACAACAGATATTTTAAAACACCGGTCAAGTCCTAATCGGATTCTGCTTATTCAAAGATTTCGTTATTTCGATTATAATCAGGAATTCTTTCAGTTTCCCGTGAAAATTAAAGATAGATTTCCTATTAACTGATGAAGAGGCCTCTACTGCGTATTTTTTTTTTAATTTTAGATTAAGCTATTAGCAAGGAGAGTTATTTTTTTAATAGCTCAATATTACATTGAAATATAAAAAATATATAGTTTTGTATTCTTCGAATTCTTCCATTGGCTTTGGCGGCACTTAAATTTTTGTTCTTTCTTTAAATTAATTTTTATTTGGCCCCAAAACCACCGTTCATAAATTTACGCTAATTATCCTCGATTAATTTACTGATTCTATGGATGTAACAAATTTCAACTTTTCGGTCCCGAATAATCAGTCACGCGAATTTTGTAACTACAGGCTTAGATTTTTCACTCATGTAAGGAACAACCTTACATATTTTGTGGCATCTGGGTTGTTTATGAATGAGAAACGTATAATTTGAAGCGATCAAAGTCCATAAGGCAAACAATAAGGCATATAGTCCATGGTCGGAAGGTAGGTAGATAGATGATTGACAGTTAGTGACAAAATATAGGCGCTTCGATGCCGCGGTACGCTTGTTTCTATCTCACTTGTCGTGTTATCATAGGATAGTTGTCATAGGACTTCGAATAGTTTATGAATTGAGACTGGTCGCCACTCGTCTCTCCAGCCAGACCTCCGATCAGTCCACACTACTGTACCAAGGAGAGACCTGTGTCGCGCCCTATATAGAACCATTAATAGATCCTTGTTCAATATAAAAGACGCACCGTGTGGTCTTAATAGAGATTGATTCACTCGTTCTTCTGACAATAAAAGCCCTTAAAGTGATACCCCATCTAAATAGACGCGTGCGTGCGTGTCTTTAACTTTTACACGCTATTGAATCATGTCGGCGATTCAACTCAACACCTTCGCTGGTGCACGCACACGGTATTCAAAATGCGTGGATTAGAACCAGGGGCTTTTCCGGTATCATCACATCATACACTCATTGCCTCGTACCAGGTTTCTCATGTTCTTGTGTTGCTGATAGCATACACAATTGAGATTTAAAGCCAAGACACAAGAACAAATCATACCCGGGACCCGTTATTTATTAACTTTGATGAGTGAAACCTTCAGTACACAACTCGACGTACAACCGGGCCTTAATTTTTTTAACGATGACGTAAAAGAAATTTAAATTTGAACTTTTTCTTTTAAATACTCGGTTTGTTTTTTAAATTAAGCAACGTTATTTGGCTGTTTAATTTCTAAATTTGCAAATTTTAAAATAAATTAGTCAGTAGATATAATAAGCATTTATACAGCGTGGTCCGTGGACGGTGGGATCACCACATGGTGTCGTTTCATAAAATAGCAAATTGTTGTTATACAACATTGATGGATCGTTAACATTTAGATATTTTGTTAATATAGTATGTTCTACCGTTTCGCGTGTTTCAAAGTTATTTAAAAGCACTTCATATGCAGTGTGTTTCGACACCCCACAGATTTATACGTAAACAAATATGCGCCCTTCACTCTGTTGAAACAGCAATATGTATGCATATGCTTACACTTATTACTAACAAGCTGTGCCGACTTCGTCCGCGTGGAATTTAACAAATAAAGTTATTTAGTACTTTATTTTATAAACAAATTAAATTTCTTTCTAAAATAAAAGTAGCCTAAGTTACATCAGCTAGTAGCTTTCAGTCCCGTCAAAATCGGTCCAGCCGTTTCAGAGATTAGCCGGAACAAACAGACAGACAGACAAAAATTGTAAAAAATGTTATTTTGGTGTATGTACCGCGTGTACATTCATATGCATGTAGTAAAAAGCGGGTATTAGTAAGAATAGATAAATAGATTCGAAAAGATTATACGTGCCAATAGTACCTACCTCACATTTCAGTCAAAAAATCTAGTTCCGTTGGAACTTTATAAATGTTTTCCACTAAAAACAATTCTCGAAATGTATCTCTTTATCCGCTAGTATCAAATATAATAAGTGTGTCATCCCACAAAGAGGTCACTGGCTACGTAACAGTCGGCAAAGAGGTTTTTACACCCCCAAAAACTAGTGCAATATAGTTTCAACAATACTGAATGTATCAAATTAAGATTTAGTATATCATCGGATGCCGACGTGAGTATTATAGTTGTAAACGAAAATGTTTGTTGTTATGATAATGAAGTGTTCCAAATAACTAAACTAAATACATATCCCAAATATTACAGCCAGCTGGCGATATTTGCCAATTCAACTGAATAATTATGCTGCTGTCTTAAATACTAATTAGTTTTAAATATGAGAATGGTAAATTGCTTAACTATTTTGTGCTTATCACAGTGTCACTATAAATTTTATAGAAATAATATTGTATACATGACGCCATGGGTGCATTACACCTGTGGTTATTACCGTATTGACCAACAGTTCTTCTTGTGGGTTGAAAATGTACACGGCCTGCAGCGGTCACGTGACACTTGCTGGACTCCAAGTCAATTCGTAAATACATATATGGACAAT
>DWPT01007771.1:0-10588 GCA_018251895.1 Agathymus mariae mariae | reverse complement strand
ATCGTTATAATAATTTCAAAGTTAGAGAAATTTACGAGTTTAATTAAATTCATGACTAAAATAATTAAATTAATGACTTGTTGAAAAAGAAGTTATGACTACTAATAATTACCTTAAATCAAATACAGCAAAACAATATAGATTTCATGAAATAAAATATGGTTAAAATAATGATATATTATTTAATAAATTAATGAATTGAAGATTAGATCACACCATGATCAAATTGATCACAGTCGATATCGTAATGCTAAAAGAGCATAACAAGCTATAAAAAAAAGTATTTATTATTATAGATAATTATGGAGTATTTTAAAATCGTTGAAAACTAATTGAAACCTTGAACGAATACAAAATCATTATGATAAATTGTTGTGACGGTGACGGTCGGTGGTAGAAGCAAAAAATTATGTGCATAAGTGTATTTACAGAATACCCATATGATTATCTGCCCTAGTTGAATATTAACACATCCAAAGTTTGAAATAGACTATTGATTATTTTCCAATAAAATGGCTGTCTCTACAGAGTAACTAACTGTAGAATTTTGTGCAGAACATAATACACTTTTAACCACAGAACGACGACGAATCCTTTTTATTGTCGACATAGTTTTGCTTTTTGGTTTCAAATCTGTGTCCAATTAATTTGCCCGCAGAACTTCGATTCGTCGCTAAAACACTGGAATGCGAATGAGCGGGAACGCCTCTTCGTATCACCGATCCTTCGCTGTTACATTTTTCTCTTATTGTAACTCAGATATTCGCAGTATGTATACGTAACCTAAACGAAATATCAGAACTTGAAGATAATATTTTAAATATCCACATTCACCTTGATATATGCTGTTCTATATTAGCAACGAAAGCCTATTGGTGTTTGAGTGCAGTTTGAGCACAAAACCCAGTTTTGGGACTACTTAAGCACATGAGAAATGTCAAAACTTACAGCGTTCATGTACATTTAGATATACACCATAGAAATAGCATCTAAAAGACCTTTATAATTTACTATTGACCACCCTCGTTTCGCTTCCAGAAATAGGTTCGTCGCATGTGCAAAATGTACCCACACAAAAACGTATTTTCTGTAAAGTGCTTTGTGCTTACCCTTCTGCTAAGTTATAAACATATATTTTATTTGTTGCAATTACAATAGAAAAATCTAACACATTATTTTACATTAGATCGCGCGGGAAGTGAATTATTTCTTGAAATAAAAACTGTCAAATTGTGCCTATACAACAAATTTTTAAAAAAATATGCGCAAATTCGACCCCGTTACATATGAAGCTCAGATAAAACTATCATTTCTTAACGAGTTGTTTGTTGTTATAACCAATCAAAAGTGAGCAATGTTGAAATTTTAAAAATAAATTTATTGTCGTTTATTCCATCGCACGCGAAGAATTCGCAGTTGGTAAATAGGTATCAAAATGAAAATTGGAACACCTGAGCAGACCCGGACGGATCTCATTTCAAAGTTTTCTCTGCTTGAGGCGAATGGTCGGACTGTATTAATCCGCTCTCGGTATACGTTACTTGAAAGTCGCCTTAAGGTAGGAAAGATTTAACTTATGAGTTAGTCTACAACTTTTACCGAATAAGTCGATATGTACTAAAATATTCATGTGGGAATAAGTAGTTAAATTTTCTTGAATATAATGAGAAGTTTGGATCCCTTCAAAATTATAATATAAGACATTATGTATACCGGTGTTAGGACCGCAATCAATTTTAAATTGGTTTCAAATTACACGGTAAGAAACAACGCTCAGTTGGTATAACGTTCATTAAATACCTATAGCATATATCAACATAAAAAGCTCATGTTTTTCGTCGCTAAAAAAGGCGTCGCATAATGAGTGGTATATACAAATAAAAATACCTACCAAATAAATCTGTCACAAATATGCTTGTCCCAGCCGGGATATTTATTCGGGACATTTCACTCAGCAGACTGTCTCAGCTAATTGGGTTTCGTGGTTACCTTAAATTTATTTACCCATACAACAAAATGAAAAGAGAACTGTTAATATTTTCCGATGGATTTGCTACTTGATACGCCTAAATAAATGGGCGGGATTTGGAACTATTAATAACAAAAAAATTTACCAAACACGACACTTTATAAATGCCTGTAATGAAACAGCGATTAATCTTTCTGATGTGTCGTTGTTCAAGTTTGAAGCCGTTCAGTTTCTTAAATATTAAACAAGGAATTTGAGGTACGGATATCATAAAAATATACTTATCGGCACTTTTTTAATCATCACAACCTCTACCTGTTTCATTGTGAGGCTTGAGCCTCCTCAAGCATAACACCTAAGTAAATGTTCACGCTTGTCAAGTGCGATTTGTCACCAATGTGTTCGCACTTTACCGTGACTTGCGCTACCGGATGTAAACGAGTATACCGCTCGAGTGGAATGCGATCTTCATTTTTGACTCGAATCGATTCGAGAATGATTTTAAGATCAAATTCAAGTTTCAAAAGCAATTTAACGTCTAAAAGCGAATCTAACCATTTAAAAAGGTATTAATACATTCGGTTTTAACGAATAAGGAACCTTGCAACTGATTAATTTGTCAATTAGGATTTGCAAGGTTTATTTATCTAATAATTTAGCATCCCTCCGTCCTCATCGCGGACTCAAAGGTTCTCGGAGGCTATCTAAGTGATCTGCCAAGTGACCGATGCTTTTACGTTAATACAGCTAAGTTCAAATCTTATTAATTTATGTACGAATTAATATGAAATCCACTAAGATTCTTGGAATCATTGTAGACGAGAGAAGCGGGACGAAGGATACACTCATGCGTCCAAACAATATTATTAAACAAAAATAATTTGCGTATGAGAGAGATTTACGGAGCAATTACTTAAACTTTAATATCACTAAATATATTATATAACTGTTACGCTGTAAGCTGTAGCTCGCACAAAGTCGAGTTGCATTGATCGCCCACACAAACACATTCGATGGCACACATCGCAATCTGCGCGGATGCGAAAAGTCGCGGATGGCGTCGGTGCTGTTAGGATATACTTGGTTATTTAAAATATTGTTTCTATCATGTCGTTTTTGTTGACTTTACTTAAGCTATTAGAATGCTATAAAAACCTTAACATTCAAATTTTAAGCCTTATTGTGAGATCATAAATTTCTGACATGGCTGGTTTGAGAACAATTGTGCCGTTTCTTGTTTTAATAAACAGCATTACTTCACAAGTTTTACCTTATAAAATAGAATTACCTAAGACAAAAAATAACAATGAGAGCATTTCGAAATGTATATTGCAGCTGTTTAAAAAATATATTCCGCGTAAAGATACCGTTTTTATAGTATCTTCGAATAATTATCACGAATCCCTACTTCGACCTATCCATTCATATAATAACATCTCAGTAGTTACACGGTCTTTTGATGAGAAAAAATGGTTGGTGTATGCTGACACTTATTTAATTGTAATCAGAAACATTAATGACTTTTCAAGAGAAATTAGTGAGTTATCAAATGATTTATCTTGGAATCCCACATCGAAATTTATAATTATTTGGAAGGACATGAAGGATAATACAAGTGAAATATTTGAACTTTTAATGGAAAATAATATTTTTAATGTTATAATAATTACTATGGACGAAATTGGCAATTTAATATTGCTCACGTACTACCCATATAGTGGCTCTAATTGTGGACATAACCCCAGTGATATCAGAAGCCTTGGATATTGTAAAGACTTAAATGTTACAGTTTTATTTCCCAATAAGTTCCCAAATGGTCTGCGAAAATGCACATTAGTTGTGGTAGCAAGAGAAATAGTACCATATGTAATATATAAGAACAATAACTATTCGAAATACCTTGATATTGGCTTAGAACAATACATGCTAAATAATATAGCGAAGCAGGAGGGAATCAATTTAGAATACAAATATGTAGCCCCTAAGGACAATGTAGGTGTTCCTTTACCAAATAAAACGATTCCTGGCATCTTCGGATACTTACAACGCGGTGAAGCAGACATCATTATTGGAGGATTGATTTTATCTATAGGCCGCATAGAAATGTTCGACTTTATTCATGGTTACAATTACGCATTATTAAGTATTTTGACTCCTGTTTTGCGGGAACAAAAATGGGCTTATGTATACCAACAGTTCAGCGTTTGGACGTGGATGTTAATAATATTTACTTTCGTATTTACTACGACAATAATTTCAGTAACAATAAGTCTAACGTCAGGAAAATCTAACGACTACTTTTTGGTAACTTTGAAGTTGTGGCGATATTTCTATGGAGAAGTGGATGACAATTTGTTTCGAAACAAATATTTAACCAGATTAATGATAGTCTGGATATTATTCACAAGTAGTATTTGCTCCTTCTATAATACTGCTATGTATAGTCTGATAACAGGAAATACTAAAGATGAAACAAAAATAGATCCGAGCAACCTGGCCTCTTTACCGTTCAAACCATGCCTAGGCAAAGATTTAAGAACTTATTTTTCCTTTGCGTATAATGAAACATTACCAGAAAGCGATAATAGTCCTCAATGCCAGAATATAGAAGAGGCATTTGAAGTCGTTGCCAGCAGAACCGATTTTTATACAATTGTTACGGATTATTTGTACCTTTTGAGACAATTTAAATACCAAGACAGTGATGGTAAATCGACAATGAATAAATGGGATTACCCAATAAATCTCGTTGCTGCCATATATACGAAAAAAGGATTTCCTCTAAGGGACAAGTTTACGAAGTATGCTCATGATATTTACGAAAATGGGTTGCTAAAAAAACATCTCGCTCTACTACTCGCTAAAAACTCAAAGAATGTTTTAACGTTAAAGAAAAAATATAATCCACTTTGTTTGGAGGATTTGAAAATCCATTTTTCTGTTGTGATTATTGGTGTAATGGTTTCTCTTATCAGCTTTGTAATTGAACTTAGGGTGGGTAATTAGATTTATGCAACTGTTTCCCAGTTACTGCAATTATTTATATCAATGCGAGTAAATAACGCTTTTATAAATTATGGGGACTTAAAATCTTTTACGGTACAGATCTATATTACAGCTATTACATAGCAATAACCAATTCCTGTAATATTAGTAAAAACATCCGATTTCCGTTTACATTTAATAACATGTATAATATCGTTATGAGAAAAGTAACAGGTATGTTTTTTTTCTTTTCTATACTTAAACAAAATATGTATAAAAAGTGTTCTTTCAAAAAGTGATTAAGTGAAACAGTAAAGCAAACTTAGTTTGTAACTAAATAATAATATATATCAAACACAAAGATGATATATTATACGCTTACTTATAATATTATATAAGATTATATTATTAAACAATATTATATAAGAGGTATATATAGAAAGAGCAGGGAAGTCAGGCTTCAAACTGTCCTTCGGTTAAAAAAGAGAGAAAACTGCGGTACCTTTTCTATCTCTCTTTTCTCGCGCTTGTGCAATTAGTGATTTATTGTTGTAATTCAATTTCTGATGTTGATAAATGTGTTTATTAAATGACAAAAACGTGTGTAATTTGAAAACTATTTTAATTTTATTATCTAAAAACAAGCTGTTGTTTAATACGCATGCGTTAGTAGAGAGAGATAGATAGGGTACCACAACCTTATTTCTCTTTCTAACAGGTATTATACATAAAATGTATAATACCTCTATGCATACTGCTCGTACATAACAATATTTTACAGACATATAATATTCACCGATTTATGATTACGATATTTTTAATTAAATATTTTATTCCGTTGTTTATTTATTTATTGTGTGGGTTTGTATGTACCATAACAGTACTCTAGTTTTCTATAATTTAGAAGTTATGGCAATAAAAATAATAGGTTATATAATTTAGATTTTTAATCGGTTGCCATTTATATGCAACATTATATAAACATTAAATGTATGTAACTGTCTTATTAATTAGTAGGGTTGAGTTAAAAGTAGGTTAGACCAAATAAATTGTAGAACGTTGGAGACATAATCTATATATAAAAAAGATAGTGTATGTCACTATATATGTTCACCTAAAACTCGAGAACCGTTAGCCCAATTGATATAAATCTTTGCATGCGTATAGAGGGCGACATGACCACTTCGAAGAACATAGTTATTACGTTAGTGCCAGATTAGTGGCGCTAGTGACTGCAATTTTTACCTTTTGAACCATAGGTCGAATTGATATGGAATTTTGTAAATATGCATGTGGCAGCATTGGAACACAAAAAAAAAACAAACACTAACACTAATCGATTTGTTCCCATAGTTGATAGTATATGGCGTTACTTTGCAGAAATTCATTGTTATTAAATTGGTATTAATTTATTTTGCCACAATCCGCAAGCACAATGTATGATAGTATATACGTCTTTACGTGCATATATTTGTTCCCACGTTGGTAAACTGACAAGTTTATTTTCTTTTGCTCCAGATGGCAAAACCAAAAATATTGTACACCTGAGTGCTTTCGAATAACAAAAATCATAAACAAGAAAAAACGCAATTTCATTGATTTACGGTTCGGGAGAATTCCGACCAAAATGCTCCCACAAATCTACTAAAAGTGTAGGCGATATCAAAGTAATTAACAATACTTTTAAAATCGTCCATAATATTTATTAATTCCATATAAGTAATCAATAATTAAATAAATATTTTAAAATATCATTTTAATTGTACCACGTTTCAAAAATAAAAATATTGAAAGTTGAATATTGTTGACGATTAAAAAAACCGTGAAAGAAAAAATTAAAATACTAGTAGCATTATTTCTTAATTTGACATCAACGTCAATCAAGTTATGGACAAAATTCTGTCTATAAATAATAACATTAAAAATAATAACTTCTTACATTATACTTGTAGCGACATCTAACTTGAGTTATCAAAACTTTACGACATTGCATAGCTCATACATTATACAAGTTGCATCGCCTTGGTTCAATGAATAAAAGTTCGCAAGGCATCACCTAGGTGGCACCACAAGCGATGAGCTGCCAAGTTTTTCGATAACCATTACCATCTGAGATACAGCAGCCTTAATCCCGACGCTTTCGAGTTCTAAATCAATCGAGTTCATTTCGATCATATGTCAGTATTGTACTCTTTAATGTCTACGCTAGCACACGATCGAACGGTGGTTCAAATTGGAACTAATAATCCTTAGAATCGAATAAAGATCAAAAAAACGTACTCCGCACATTTTCTGACAGTCAAGTAACAAAAAAGGTTCTTTGTTTGCTTTGAGTTTTGCGTTTTCTTCAATTGTATATGGGTTTTTTCTGAAGTATGACTCGCCTTACATTATGATTTAATGTTCTATAGGAGACGCATTATGTAGACGTTCGAGAAATGAGAAATTTTCTTAGAATGCATCGATATAACTCTCGGGCACTTGATAGTGACGAATCCCAGATGAATTATCGTTTGTCCAAGGAGTTATTTAACGTATTAGTGATGCACTTTCCCCTATCATGAAGAGACCTACACAACGAAGTGATAATTCTATGAAATGCAAGGTCGGAACCATATTTTGTGAAAACAACAATTAATTTGTGACTTGCTTTCAAACAGTGTAATTGTATTTTTCAATTTAATTATTTCAGATTATTTTTCATTTGACATTGTTAACCCACGGGCACCTCTGCTTGCACTACGACGCCTCAGACAATGTGATAGGCTCGGTCTTACGCCAAAAACTGAGCCACCTGATGTCACCGTGGTCACCGTCGCCATGGACAACATGCAAGAGGGCGGTAGCTAGTAAGGCAGCCTTCAAGGAAAGATAATTATACCAATAATTATACTAATGACTTCATAATAATAAAGATAATATAATCTTTACGCGAAGCCTTACCACCAAACAGGCTGGCTTCTGTCGCCTCTTACGACACCCAGTTCTTCCAGCATAGGATTGGGGGGAGTATTCCAGGCCGCCACAATACGGCTAAAATAATTTTTTTCTTTTTTAAAAAGCTAAATAACGCGCAACAAAACTATAGTTCCTACTATTAGTAGTCATTCATGAGTCTGTGAAGTACTTCCGCTATATGATAAAATTAAAACCGTTCTTTATACCCACTGATCGTAAACCGATTGTATCAGCTTTTAAAAAGAACCTCGATAAATACTCACCACGTCAGTTTCGTTATTTAGACTTCATATCTCAATTTAGAACAGTTAAAAGCTACAATTATGTGCCATTCAAATAATAGTTGGACATCGGTCCGACCTTTTAGTACTAATGGAAGTATGGAGATACTTCCAATAGTACCAACGGGTATACATGGTGCCTGGAAGGATGACTAATCATCCTCAACGTAATGCGTACTACGTATACGGTGAACTGGTGAGATTGTCAGACGAATTCTTTAAATAGATTTCTAATAATTTTCTACCTGACTACACCGAGTTCTTGGTGCAATTACGACTACATATTAAAAAGCTTCAACCGTCAAAAGTAGCCCGAAATGGTTTGCACAAAATATTTGTTTATAAAGACTTGTCTACATGTCCGCGTGGTTTTTTCGCAAGACTATGTTACGAAACCCTTGCAACAACAACAACTTCTACCCTGCTACTAGAACGTCAAGGCAGATATTTTAAAATGAAAATAGGGTATAAAAACGTCACCGTGTCGATCGATCGGATGAAACCGGCATATATGTATACTTGACATAGAGAATGAATCTGAAACAAATCGGGGTCATAAAATTACACGGTTTGGATGTCAACTACGATTTCCAGATTACTTTCGACCTTCAACGTCTCCAAAGGACGTTGATATAACGATTACTCACGGCGTGATCGAGAATCTTCGATCCCGATTGGCGCCGCTCGCAACGCATTTATTGTTTTGCCACTCACACGCTCTCAAGGTTTGAAAATATCGATAATCGATAATATCAACAGTATCAAATTAATATTATCGATAATTTAAAAAGTTGTTACAAATAGGCAAATAAGAACGTAATTCGAGTAACTTTACATTAACTTACCTCTAATCACATTAAAAACACGTGGGGTGACTGATGTCAAATATTCTAAATAGTTCTTGAGTAGCTTCTTATTAAATAAAAAAGCACGATATCACATATGGAACAAACTTTTTATACCTAAAAATTCTTTGAGTGTTTGGGAATTTGGGAGTTTGGGAATTTGGGTTACAATGAAATCGATGGGCTTTCTGTAAAATGACAGAAGTATCATCGATAACAATAGTGCTAATCTTGATTTAAAAAAAAATTCGATGGACAACGGCTATTTCATATGATAAGGATGTTATGATTATAAAAATACGCTCACAAACGCCACTATATTGACATTGCAGGTACCGATTCGACACACAAGTGAAACATTACCACGACCCGTAAAACCCTCTGTTCCGGGCAGTAAGTGAATTCGGGACCGTTCGTATGGAGGTCACGATCCTACCAATTACCTCTATAAGGAAAAAAAAATAATGTTAACTGCAGATGGTATAAACTTAATATAACTGTTAATTATAATTATATATTATTTTCAAGTAACATATTACAGTAAACATAAAAGTAAAGGGTCGCGCTCAAACTAAAACATACAATAAAAATTTAAAATTATACGGATTCTATCGGTAATTGTTTGATGGACCAAAGATTGAAATGGAAGATTGGAATTGGATGGAAAAAAAGTTATGTAGAAGTTAAGTAGAAGTTAGGTTTAAAGCAATGCATGAATATAGGGTAAATAATAAAAATATATCAAGTAAATAATTACAATCAGCTACTCTCAGACTATTAGATAGCATTGCTTGTTGTATATGTAATAAGTGTGACTCGTACCTAATTTTTTTAAACGTCGCATAACGTATGCATTCACAATTATGACATTACAAACAACCTTATTGAATAAGAAGCATTTAAGTGTCATATACATATTTGCTTTGACTGGGAATCGAACCTGAAACCCCTTGCTCAATAGGCAGAGTCACAGCCAACTGGGCTACGAGGTTGTCGAACAAGATCATTAAATTTTAAAATTAATTCAGAGCACGTACGGGGACCGGTGGTAGATTATTCCAGCACTTGAAAGCACAGTAATTAAAGCGTTCCTAAAAGACCACGGTGTAATAATATGTTGGTTTTATTAACTTACAATTAATGAGACAATCTGCTACTTTTAGTATTAAAATCTTCAGACCATAGTAACTTCAGGCACATTTGCGTAAAGAGTAACCTGTGCGCGAGGTGGCACATTGAAACATAATTTTATTTAACTAAAAAGCGAAAAAAAAGGGCTTGAAGCGTTTGTTTTAAAACCCAACATTTGTAAAATTTATAATTAACGTTTATAAATAAAAAAATCTCAGAACCTCAGATCATATCGAGCCATTTTTGCGTATTGATATAATGAAATTTGGTTCATTACTATTCTTTTAAAAATAACTAAAGCAATGTCGCAAAATAATCAATGATTGATAATTGATATTGTACCATAAAGTTATAATGTTTATTATCAATATATGAAACATGATGATTTATAACAGCTATAATTATTTCTTAATTGTCGC